>CAUYPK010035589.1:0-27914 GCA_963574355.1 Loris lydekkerianus | reverse complement strand
TCTTGCCTCAGCCTCCCAAGTAGCTGGGACTACAGGTGCCTGCCACAATGTTGGGCTAGTTTTTGGTTGTAGTTGTCATTGTTGTTTGGCGGGCCTGGGCTGGATTTGAAACCACCAGCTCCGGTGTATGTGGCTGGTGCCCTAACCACTCGAGCTATAGGCGCTCAGCCAATTTTAGAACAATTTCATTATCTCAAACGAACTGCCCACCCTTTAGCTGTCATCCTCTCATGCCTCATTCCCCATAGTCCTAGATACCACCCCACTAATCTACTTTCTGTCTCTATAGGTTTTCCTTTTTAAGGATGAATAATATATCCCAATGTATGGATATACCATTTTGTTTATCCTTCATTAGCTGATGGTCATTTGTGTTGTTTCTGGTTTTTGTCTATCATGAACAATGCTGCTATGAACATATAAGTTTTTTTTTTTTTTTTTTTTTTGCAGCTTTTGGCCAGGACTGTGTTTGAACCCACCACCTCTGGCATATGGCACTGGAACCCTACTCCTTTGAGCCATAGGCGCTACCCTGAACATGTAAGTTTTTATGTGGACAAATGTTTTCATTTCTCTAGGGTGTATGCCCAGGAATAGAATTACTGGATCTTACGGTGACTCTGTCAAACTATTTTCCAAAATGGTCGCACCATTCCCACTAGCAGCATATGAGAGGTCCAACTTCTACATATCCTCACCAATGTGATATATAAAAGACATGACAAAATCTTCTGTCTTTCCAGCCCCTTGACACTACAGGTAGAGTGGAGGGTAGAGAGGTGGGAGACATTCAGATGGAGAAAATCTTACTACTGCTTTCTTTTTTTAAGGCTAGTCAAGTGAAGCAGTAGGCATGGGAAAGGAACAAAGGAGCCCCTAACTGGCTGAGATTGATTAGTTGTCAGTCCTACTTTCTTTCTCTGGAATTCATGAATGCACTAATTTCCTGACACAAAAGTATGATCATTCCTACTTGCAGAGCAGTGGACTGTATGGGTGTGGTGCTAAGAGGAGGGAATTTCTAAAGCACAGGAAAAGACTGTGAGGCGGAGAAACATGTCCCCTGTGATGCCATGGGAGTTGCCTGCTCTGAACAGCAGAAGGAAGAGCAGACATGGAGGCATAGATAACAGGTGATCCAATTTCATCAATGGGTAGTGAGGACAGGGAGCAGATGTTCCACTGTTTTCAGGGTCTTGGTACAAATAAGTCCCCTTTGCTCAGTCAAGAAGGCAACAGCATCCATGCCAGGTTTCCTCTTAACTCTGCTAGAAATTCATTCTATAACCCAAAATATGCAAGATGTCCAAAACTGATCTTATGTTGCAGGAGTCTCTATTTTCTCCCTCTGAAGTCTCACTGTAATTGCATTCTATTCTTTTTTGGGACATTGTAGCTGTGGCTTCACTCTGCTCCTCTTAAATTTTGTGCCTACTGTCCCATAGGGTCTTCATGTATTGAGGCAACTATCCCCTGCTTAATCATCTAAAAATTGTCAAAAGTAAGCAGTGAAGAAAGTTAAAGTGCAGATGGGAAAGAAAGGAATCAAATGATGGGAGATGCTCTCTGTTATTTTAGGTTTTTGTTTACTAGATTTGAAGAGTAACAATGACAATAATAAGTAAACACCTTCTCCAGTCACTCACTTTAGTCTGATCTTCCCTATTCTCAAGGGCAGAGAATGAGCCGTCATCTTGGGTACCGCCTTTGTTCCTTGAGAAGCATTGCGTGAATGCTTCTTGATGTGACAATTGACCCAGGTGCAGGAGGCACAGTCTGGCTCCCCTCCACTCACACCAGTGGCTACCCAGCCATCTTTTTTACCTCATACTTGACTCCTGACACCTTCCTATGTTAGTCTTCCACTTGCTCTCTGCGACCCTTTTTGTGAACACTGTCCTCTCCACCTGGGCTCCTTCTTAGTGCACATCCCTGTTTCTCTCAGCTTCTCTTTGCCCTGTCTCTCAATTCAGCGAGACTTGCTAAGGCACTGTTGCGTTCTTTAACACTGAATTTGGGGTTTCTCCCAAATTTATTTTTTGCTTCCAGATTAAGGTTTGATTCCATAACTACATGAATGTGCCCAACTTCTTTAAAGACCCTTCAAAATTTGACCTCCTTCACCTTTCTCTTATGAAACGAAGGAAAGTGTGTACTGTCTCTAGTCCCTGCTACCCTCAGATCTACTCAGTCCCTTGCACTAGACTCTGTTCAGGTACCCTCAGTTAAAATCCAGCTAAGAATGAACGCAAATCAAATGTCAAGATAGTTCATCTGGGCAGGGGAGGAGCCTGCATTCTCAGCACACTGCGTGTCTTGCTCATAATGATAAGCACTTAGGATGATGAGAATGTAAATAACCTTTGTACCAGAGAACCAACTCTGAATGTTTGCTAATGCTAACCAGTGAGGTGAAGGGAAAGTGAGAGGAGGAACATCACCTCCCTCCTGAAGAACAAAGAGAGATTTGGGGTGATAAGTGAGAAAGGAAGTTCATTCCAGAAAGTTATTTAGAATGAGGAATGTAGTGAGGATACATCCTACTGAGGATACATGTTAATCTGTGTGTTCTCCCTAACGAAAAGGGGGTCCAGGCTTGAGAGGGACAGTGCTGAGTCTAAAGAAGATCAGAATGTGAGCAAGTGTGATTCTAATCCCAAAGGTTCAAAATGCTAGCCCAAAGCACTTTGTTACACCTTTGTCCTTGGGACCACACAGTTTTTTCCCATTGGTTTCTCTAAACACTTTCCCAGCCAACCCCTTCTCACACTCTCCCCTGGACCTCACCAGGGCGCCACTACTGAGCAGGATCATGAAGATGATGAAGGTCTCAAACCAATTGTGCTCCACGATGAGGAAGCAGGTTTTCCGGAGGATCCACCAAGACTTGCCTAGACCTTCCTCAATGTTGACCTGGCAGCACTTGAACCGCTGAACACAACCTGGCACCAGCAGGAGAGGCAGGTCAGACCCGAACGTGTGCCCCACTCAGATCCACCCTCTCTTCCACTTCCTAAGCCCTGCCCAGTGCTGTCCCCCTACACAGCCAGGAGTTCAGTGGCTGAATCAGAATGCCTAAGAAATGGAGAGGGTAGAGGGGCTGAGGCTATGCTGCAAAGGCTAACAGGCAAGGCCCTCTGGATTCAGGAAGATGCCCTACAAAGAAGCAGTGAGAGGGAGGAGAAATGGTAGTTAGGAGGCAGGCCCAGCCATGACAGAATAGGCCTTGCTAATGGAAGCTTCTGGGCTAAATGCCAAGAGAAAATAGACAATAAGAAGTTTGGGAATGGAAACTTGTTATATGTGTGGGTCAGAATCAAAAAGGGGAATAAACTTCCTCCAAAATGGTGGGGTGGGGAACAAAGTTCTTGAAGATAGCCACTGAGCTGCCCCTCACCAACCATTACCCTGGCCTGATTACCTTCTGTGAAGCAGGCATCTGGATCCAAGTATTCCTCAGGCTGTTCCACGGGGACTTCTTCTACTTCTGGTTTGATATCGATGGTGCTTCCTTCGGAAGAGCTGGTATCATCCAGTTTCTAGATATGCAAGGAAAAGGGAGATGAAGCAACAACTACAAGTCTGCTCTACGCTGGTAACTCTACCTCTGGGAGGGATGAGGCGCCAGCTATGAGTCTATTCCGTAATTCCTGTTACAACTTTGATGGGAAAACCATAACCACAGGGTCCCCAAAACTTCTGTTAGAATGGGGTATAACACCAAAACCCACTCACAAAGCTGGGTGCAGTGGCTCACACCTGTAATCCTAGTACTGTGGGAGACCAAGGCTTGAGGTCAGGAGCTCAAGACCAGCCTGAGTGAGACCTCATCTCTACTAAAAATAGAAAAGTTAGTGGATGAGGTAGGAACGCTTGAGCCTAGGAGTTTGAGGTTGCTGTGAGCTATGATGACGATACTGCACTCTAGCTGGGGAGGCAGAGCTATACGTTATCTCAAAACAAACAACCCCCCCAACCTCCCCCCATGACCACTACCAACAAAAAAAAGACTCCCATTCACAGAAGACAGCGACACACCCACCCTAAACCTAACATGGCTGCATGCTGGTTTTCAGGAATATGGTCCAGATTGATGGTAGGGAAGTACTTGAGGGTTTATTCCAGCCTGTCACTCAGATGATCCAGAGGTGACAGCATTATACCCAGGACTACCTCAGGAATCTACATCACCTAGGAAAGGCCTAGAATGATACAGGGGGTGGGTGGGGGTGGGGGAGCTAGTTCTTAAAGTGAACTCGCTATTCCAGAATTGCTATACTGAGCCTATGGCTGACAGAGCCTCATTTGCTCTCACACAGGATCAAAGTTGGTTTCTAGGTTGGGACCTTACATCTTTGCTGCCTTCAGGATCTGACTCGCTGCTAACATCCTCTGTGTTGAGGTTCTCAAAATCAGACTCGCCTACAGCAATGGGCACCCGCACGGTCAAGTTGGGATTGTTGATGAAGGACATGTGGTCCTCATCAATGATGTATTTCTCTACGCTGCTGCCAATGCCACTGGTTGTGCCATTGCCATTCTTCTGGAAGTCTCCATTCCGGTGGATGTCTGCACCAGTGTGGTTGGCAATACAGTTGGCCTTCTTTTCATACAATTCATCCAGAGGCTTCACTTCATCGGCCTCACGCTGCTTGAAGTGGGCCTGCATGAAGGCATGCACCTTCACCTTGACCCAGGCCACACCCTTCTTGATGCGGATCACGGAGATCTGTAGGTTGTTCATTTCCCCATCGTCATCCGTGGCTGCCAGGTTGTCTGCACTGAAGGAGCTCAGGAGCAAGGCCAGGAACAGGTTCAACACCTGTACCAGCAGTGATGAAGAAAGGAGCAAAAGTAGAATGATATTAGGAAAAGTTATCTACTGACCTAGGAAGGGCTGCAAACTGGAAGCCAACAGACTTCATGTGACAGACTCAAGAGGCTCCATGGGCTTGTGTTTGTGTACACAGTATTTTAAATACTTATGTCACCAAGGGGGAATTTTGTTTGGTTTTGGTTGTAATACAAGGAGTTTAGCACCTCTTTTCTTGGTCCTTTTATATATGTGTGTGTGTGTGTGTATATATGTATATATACACATACACACATATACTCCAAAATATATTACTTCTTTTATAATCAGAAAAAAGCAAAGGCCATATCCACTTTGGAAGAAAACTACCCCAAAATATAAACAAAAAGGTAGATAGGCGCTATTGAGAAAGCCCACAGAGTGAACTACCATGTGTCCTTGAGCTACAGATATCTTAGGGTATCCCTGTTAGCAACAATTAGCCTTGAAGAGGCACACTTTCATATAGCAGATCAAACAGGCAGCACTGAAATATACTTCATGTAATCTTATCTTAAGAATACATTTTCTTTGTTTTCTAACATTTAGAATAAAATAGCTCTATGGCTAGGTGCTGTAGCTCACACCTATAATCCCAATATTTTGGGAGGGTGAGGCTAGCGGATTGCTTGAGGCCAGGCATTTAAGATCACCTGGGTCAACATAACAAGATACTGTCACTACAAAAAAATAAGATAAAAAATTAGCAGGGTGTAATGGCCTGTGCTTGCAGTCCCACCTCCTCAGGAGGCTGCAGCAGGAGGATCACTTGAGCCCAGGAGTTTGAGGTTGCTGTGAGCTATTAGGACACCACTGCACTCCAGCCTGGGTGATAGGGAGAGACCCTGTCTCTAAAAATAAATTAACACACATAAATAAATAAATAAAATCGCTTTAACAAGATACTGATGGCGACTTTCATGTTCTGCTGTATAGCCAACTGTCAAGGCATCAGACAAAAGCTTTATTTTTGTTTTAACTTCCTATTTTACTACATTGAACACTAAGATTAATTTATTTCTACTAAGACTTACTTTTGAGAAGTGGGAGAGGTGCTCACTTCTTGATTTACACTTGGTCCTTACTTTGTCATACTTTGGAAGAAGAGTAAGGCATACATTTTAGGTGGAGATAGCAGTATATGCAGAGTGGAGGGTGGACACAAAAATGACTTTAGGTATTCACATTATCTGGGGCATTTGTAAAATTAAAAAGGAATATAGGTAAAATGGGGGTGAGCTGGAGAGAGTACTGAAGGCCAGGCTGAGGGATTTGAATCTTATTTATTTAGATCCACTACTGGTTCTTGAGTAAAGGAGTCATAGATGAGTACAGAGATTTGAGAAAGTCATTCCTACTAGCTACATATGTGGGGGGAGGGGCTAGGAGTCAGAAGGCTGCTACCTGCATGAGTTGGTAAGAGCCTGGATTAGGCTACAGAAACCCCAAACTCAGCATGCATAAGAATTTCACGGGGAGAGGGGTGTGCATGTTTGTTAAAAATACATATCTTCTTGGCCCACGCTGAAGAGGTTCTCATTCAGTAGATCTGGGGTAGGGCTTGGGACCAGGTCTTTTGTAAATGAGTGAAACTCAGCTAATTATGACGCAGGAGGGTTTGAGACTACTCTTTTAGAAATATTGGATGGATTACAAAACACAAAGGAAGCGGCAGATCTTACATACTATAAAGCAGTGGTTTTCAACCTTCCTAATGCTGTGGCCCTTTAATACAGTTCCTGTGGTTGGTGACCCACAGGTTGAGAACTGCTGCTATAAAGAAAGATGTATGTAAGACACATCAGATATTTTCTGAGAGTGGAGAGAAAAGAGGAAGACGACTCCAAAGTTACAGGTTTCCAGAAACCAGATGAGAAGAGGGACTAACTAGAGGGGAACCTGGAAGGGGGTCATCAGGAGGTAGAGTTAATAGCTCATTTTTCAGAGTTAATAGCTATTAAGTTTTTAGATAAAGATACCTAAACAGGGAGATATCCTTGAGACAACTGAGAATAGGAGAGTGGAGAAAAGGTGGCCAGGTCAGGGGTTGGAAATGTTGATCTCACCACATACCAGAGGCGGCAGCTGTATTCACTGAAGCATAAGAGAATTAGAGGGAAAGGCAGTTAGGAAGGAAGAACAGGAGAGACTGGGGAAACACCCCTGTAGCTATCAGAACAGGTCAAATGAAAGAACAGGCCAGCAGTAGCTGGTTCAGCTGGTGAGTGAGAAGCTTCTCTTGGCATGCTTTTTTATGGCAGAAGAGGGAGGGAACTAATGTGGATGAGCTTGTAAAGGATCTTCCCATCCTTGCTCTACACTTGCAAGTGGGATTTGGGGGGCATAATCTGTAAAATCATTATTTCTCAAACTTTATTGTGCATATGAATCACTGGGGGAGCTTGTTAAAAATGCAGATTCTGATCCAGTAGCTCTGGGTTGGAGCCTAAGATTCTGCATTTCTAACACACTCTCAAGTGATCAGAGCACACTTTGAGAAGCAAGGTGTTAAAATCTCCATTGGTGATCCCTTCTATATATAGAGGTTGAAGAGAGCAGGGGGACAGAAGACCAAAGCAAGAAAGCGATTTGGCACTAAGATGGTTTAGATCAGTGTTCTCAATAGAGGGCCATTTTGCCTCCCAGGGGACATCTGGCGATATCTGGAGACACTTTTGGTTGTCACAACTCAGTAGACACTACTAGCATCTAGTAGGTAAAGACCAGGGATGCTACTAATTCCTACAATGCACAGGATGTCCACAGCAAAGAATCGACAGTGCCAAGATGGAGAAATCCTGGTTCAGAAAGAAAGTTTTTTGTGTTAATAGTTGAGAGAGCACAAACTTTGAAGTCTAGGTTTAAATACAAAAATATCTCTTAACTTTGCTGAGCTTGTTTTCTTAACTATGAAAAGAGGTTAACGGGTTGTGGTGGGTCATCACTAAGTAGGCACTCTGCAAATACCAGGGTCCTCTCTTTAATTTGTACCTTAGCGTTCCTGCGCCAAGGAAGAACAAAAATCAACAGACATGGGAGGCAGTAGAAGGACTAAATAGTTTGGGCTTCTGGCTCAACGATGGGCAGGATATTCAGGACAAAGAACAAAAATATCTACAAATTAGTACTAACCACCAAGTTGCCAATCACCATGACCATCATAAAGACAATGAGGCACATGGCCTGGCCTGCCACCTCCATGCAGTCCCACATGGTCTCAATCCACTCTCCGCACAACACTCGAAAGACAATGAGGAAGGAATGGAAAAAGTCATGCATATGCCAGCGAGGGAGTTCACAGTCCTGGTTGATCTTGCAGACACACTCTTTGTAGCTTTTTCCAAAGAGTTGCATCCCCACCACAGCGAAGATGAAGACAATAATCGCCAGCACTAAGGTCAGGTTCCCTAGGGCACCCACTGAATTTCCAATAATTTTGATCAGCATGTTCAGGGTGGGCCAGGATTTGGCCAATTTGAAGACTCGGAGCTAAGGAAAAATAAGACAAACAAAAAATAAATGATATTCAATCTATTTTCTCACCACATGGCTAAAATAAAAACAAAAAATAGTAAGTTCGTTTAAATTTATTGAGAACCCTTGAAAATTCCCAGGACTTTCTAATAGTGTCTCAGGCTAACAGGGGAGAAACTGAGGCATAGATAAGGGAAAACTGATTAACTTTACAGTAAGCGAAAAAATTTAGAACTAGGAATCAAGAATGTTATCTGCCTTTTTTTTTTGGAGGCAGAGTTTCACTCTGTCATCTTACTTTGTCGCCCTTGGTAGAGTGCTGTGGTGTTATAGCTCACAGCAACCTGTAACTCTTGGGCTTAAGCGATTCTCTTGCCTCAGCCTTCCAAGAAGCTGGGATTACAGGCGTCTGCCACAATGCCTGGCTGTTTTTTGTTGCAGTTGCCATTGCTGTTTTAGCTGGCTGGGTCTGGGTTCAAACCCACCACCCTTGGTATATGGGGCTGGCGCCCTACCCACTGAGCCACAGGCTCCGGCCCCTGAGTCAATCTGCTTTTTAAAAACTCATACATGAATACATCCCTTTCCTATTGATTTTTTTCCCCTTGACTTCTCAAAGGACAAGTCAAGGAAAATGTGATTTGCAGGAAACCAAAAGATTAGTACAGTAAGGACAGTGAAAAAAAAATTAAATGTCCTTAAAAATGCAAACATTTAAAAATTCTAAGTATTTCTTTTGCCAGTAAATAACCAATAGCTGATACGAAACTTTGTGATATGCTTGGAATAACTTAGAGGAAAAGCATAACTCCCAAATTGGGGCAGTTCCACATATATCAAACAGCTTATGAAAAGGGCCCATACTGTTATGAATTCAGAGGACAGAACTTTTGGTACCTGTCAGTCATGAAATTTCTAGATTCTATAATAAGTTATTACAAGGTCTTGGCTACCAGCCTAAGAATTATTATGCATAAAGGTCACAATAGCTTGGCTGATGAACTTACAGTAACAAGGTCATCATTAGATGTCATAAGCTAACAACTAACATAACACGTAGTAGGAAATCTGGTAGGTGGCAACAGCACTGATTTGAACATTTTAATCGAAAACTTCGGTCTTATCTGAGAGCTCAAAGTCTACCAGGTAGTTTCCCTATGCATATATATCTGGGCCACTATTTTTTCCCCCACTGATTGCCTTTTAATTTATTAAAAATACTAGTTCTAAGGCTTCTTTTTCTCAATCTTTCCTTTTACCATCTAAATAATAAGAACTATGAGCTGGATCCTAGCCATAAGTAGCCGGCAGAGGTTCCAGAAACTTGGCAGGTACTATTTGTGACTTGAGCTGAGTGAAATCTGTTTTACAAATAATTTCACTCTATTCCAATTCTCTTTCTTAGAACTGCTGAATATCCCAATGGAAATCCTTTAAATCTTTGCAGTTGCAAGTACTTGGGTTTTTTCCTAATATATAGAGAAAAACCTAAGCCATTTCTCGGGCCAGTTCTCATGTACTAGTAGTGACCTTTGTCTGAATGGGATACCCCCAAGGTCACTCAGTACTTCAAGGGACTTAATCAGGACATCACCTAGACTGTGTATAAACAACTGTTTTGAGGATATCATTAGCTATTCTTTCAGAGTCATTTCAGTGATTTAAACATTAACTTCTTAGAACACATTATTAATAAAAACTCCTTCTTAGCTAATGGAATGGAAAATAAGGTTGATGTTTGACAACTAATTAAGATACTACAAATGCTCCTTAACTTATGATGGGGTTAGGTCTCAATAAACCCATCCTAAGTTGAAAATATTTTCAGTCAAAAAATGCATTTAATATACCTGACCTACCAAACATCGTAGTTTAGCTCAGCCTACTTTAAATATGCTCAGAACACTTCTATTAGCCTACAGTTGGGCAATATCATATAACACAAAGCCTATTTTATAATGAAGTGACTATCTCAGGACTTATTGAATATTGTAATGAAAGTGAAACAGGATGGTTGTATGCATACTTGAAGTATAGTTTCTACTGAATTTGCATGACTTTCATAACATCGTTATATTGAAAAACCATGAGTTGAACCATTCTAAGTTGGGGAGTACTTGCATAAAAAAAAAATTATTATTATTTTCATTTTCTGGAAAGAGCCGCCATGATAGAAGAAATGAAGATAGTCATCTTTGATCAAGGAGAAATTCTTGCCAAGCCAGGGAGATATTTAGATAAAAAAAAAAAATGGGTTCACTAGCAAATTAGACCTCAGAATGGCCTGTGGGAGTCCTTTTTCTTCATCTTTTAGATTAAGCATTATTTTCTGAGGAGCTTCCTAAAATAAATTTCTCTTTGCTTAATGATCTTAAAAGCTAACTTCCATATTAAGTATTACATTAGGTATTTTAGGAAAGTTTTCAATGGTTCCATAGCTAATACAAAGAAATACCCAATCAAATTGGGAGTAAAATACAACAAAGGATTTTTTTTTTTTTTGCAGTTGTCATTGTTGGTTAGCTGGCCCAGGCCAGGTTCGAACCCACCAACTTCCGTGTATGTGGCTGGTGCTGCAACCACTGTGCTACAGATGCTGAGCCACAACTAAGGATTTAAAAAAAAAAATCTAATTAATTTATGCTAAACTCTTTCTAGTAGCTGCAAGATAGGAAAAGTTAAAAGAAATTGGAGAAACATGGAATACCAATCGGAAAGACCGCAGCACCGATAGCCCCTCCACGTCTGCTAGACCCAGTTCCATTAAACTGAGGGAGACAATAAATCCGTCAAAAATGTTCCAACCTTCTTGGAAATAATAGTAGGGATCCATGGCTATGAGCTTCAGGAACATTTCCGCTGTGAAAATTCCAGTGAAAACCTAAAGAGGGGGATGCAGGAGGTAAAAAAAAAAATAATAAAAAGAGAATGCACTTATTATTATCTTTGAATACAACATAACCAAGACCTCACAAGCCAACCAACCGTAGTTAACTTCTGCATCTGAGGACATCAATACCAGGATGCTCCAAGAGTACTCCACATGATGCAGGAAAATCTTCTTATTTTTCTTTTGAATGAAGTCCCCAGCCCCAAGTTCCCTCTTTGTTATCAGACCCACTCAATTTATACTGTTCAAGAATACAGTTAAAAAATACAATACCATAAGGTGACTCCTGTTAAGGGGTCAGCCGTCATTTAAATGCAAATGCTTGGGATGTTTGCTTTTTATAAAAAAGATTACTGTGTTATTTGATTAGAAAAATATAGTATTCTTCCTCATTTAATATTATATGTATTATCAAACCTAGACATTTGCTGCAGGGCTTATTTTAAATTGTAAAGCAGTAAAATATTGCCCAAAGTGTGGAAAACATAGGAAGGAATCAATGTCTGTAATTTCACTACCTTGTATACAAACTATTGTTGTTATGTATTATTTTTCTGGGTTATTTTCAAATGCATGTATGTTTTGGCAGAGTTGTAAAATCATTGAACACACATTATCTTTGGTCTTATTTTTCACTTATTATGACTATCCATGTTGGTGCACAGTTTTCCTAATTCCCACTTTTATTGTCTGTATAAAATTCTACTGGGGGGGAACATACTCTCCAGAATTTTCTTATTGTTGGAAACTTTGGTGCTTCCTTTTGATTTTTTCACTATGCTAATCAATGATGTAATAAATGCTTTAGATTTGCAATGCATTCTGTGCAAGAATCACTTCTTCCCTCCCTGTCTCCCTTTTCTACCTGATAGAACCCCTGTGTTCCCCAAGGCCTCTGTCTCCTGTAGGTTCTAGTAAGGTAATGGGCAGTATGGAAATCAAATCCCATGAATGCCCATCTTCACAAGACAAATGGCCCCACTGTAGTCTAATCACATCTTACTGAATATTATAGTTTTCAAAGAGAGGAAATAATAATAGATTTTTTAAAAATAATAGATTTAAAACTATCATAATAAATTAGTACTTGTAACTTCTTATTTATCAAGTTTACACATAAAGAAGTTTAAGGAAAATTTCAAAGACACAGCCTGAGGATGGAATTAAAACTGGTAAAAAATGCTAGGTTTATAGATGCTATTTGCAAAAATACCGAATTAATAAATTGCAATAACAAAACAGAATGAAGATGGAAATATATCAAAATTGATAAGTAGGCTCTACGTTTTTGGTGTCCATAATAGTTTTCTGTGGTTCTCCACTTTTCTAAATCGAAGATACTATGTACAGTATTCTAGAACTGCAAAATATTAGTTCCCTCAAAGAGATCCAGTTAAGCAAAATCAAAGTTCATAGTACAAGTCAAGCTACAAATGGAATATTCCTCTGAGTGAGCTCAGGGAAAACAGGATAGCTTATTAAATCCTGCCATGCATTTCATCCTTAGTGTAAATCCATCACACATAGAAATGTTAGCCTGCTTAATATACACTAAATAGAGACTCAATTTGTTATCCCCTTGGTTCTTTGTAAACACAGAGAACGTGCTCAGTAATAAGCACTGGCTGACGGCCCATGGAATACCTATACTGTGGGAACCATGGCTCCTAAGGGAAATCAACAATGACACAGTTACATGGTGCTATCTGCCACCAGGATGAATGGCCTCAGACACTTGGCAGGGATTGTCTGTGACAGAGGTCAGCTACCACATTACTTCAACACATGGTATGTGTAAAAATATATGTGTGAAGGCATTACTTTCTAAAATCTTAAGAAGTGGATTTAAGGTTATCTTTATGATGCCACTATTATTTACTCTGTAACATACCAAGCAGAAAAAAAGGGAATGAAAAGCAGTGTATCAGCAATTGTGTATGAGTGTCTGCTATGGCTGAATGTATCCCTCAAAATACATGTGTTAGAAACCTAATCCCCAATGCAACAATATTGGGGGGAGGGGCCTAATAAGAGATGATCAGAGTGCATTAATGTTATCTCAAGAGTGGGTTAGTTATCTCCAGGATGGGCCTTCTTTGGCCCTTGAACCTTCAACCACAGGATGACACAGCATATGGGCCTTCACCATCTCCATGCTGCTGTACTTCCCATGCTCCAGAACTGTGAGCCGAATAAATTCCTGTCCATTATAAATTACCCTATGATACTCTGTTACAGCATCCATGACTAAGACAGTGTGACAGTGTTATTCCCGTGAATGTCATCAAATATTAACCTAAGTATCCACGTTCATGTCATCAAATATTAACCTAAGTATCCACGTTCTTATGCAGCAGTTCTCAAAGAGTAGTCAAAGATCCTTGGGGCCCCAAAGATCCTACAAGGAGGCATGAGGCCCTTCTTTTGCCAACATCAGTAGTCCCCCCTCATTTACAGTTTTGTTTTCTGTGGTTTCAGTGACTTGAAGTCAACTGTGGTCTGAAAATATTAAATGAAAAATTCTAAAAATAAATAATTCTAAGCTTTAAGTTGTGTGCTGTTCTGAGTATCATGATGCAATCTCAAGCTGTCCTGCTCTGTCCTGCCCAGGACACGAGTCACCTCTTTGTCAGTGTATTTATCCTGTATATACTACCTACCCAGTTTGTCACTTAGTAGCTTTCTTGGTTATCAGATTGAAAAACCACAGTTCAGTTATGTGTTGCTTAATGATGGGAAACATTTTGGAAAAATGTGTCCTTTGCTTGTCACTGAGCAAATATCACAGAGTTATGTAAACTAGATGGTATGCACATTTTTATTTATTTTTTTTTAGAGACAGAGTCTCAGTTTATCACCCTAGGTAGAGTGCCGTGGTGTCACAGCTCACAGCAACCTCCAACTTCTGGGCTTAGGCGATTCTCTTGCCTCAGCTTCCCAAGTAGCTGGGACTACAGGTGCCCACCACAACTCCCAGCTATTTTTTTCATTGCAGTCTGGTTGGGGCTGGGTTTGAACCCGCCACCCTCAGTATACAGGGCTGGCACCCTACTCACTGAGCCACAGGCACTGCCCCATTTTTATTTATATAATTATTTTCATACGAAAAACCAAAGGTCCCAGTACCATTACTAAACATCAATTATTTCCCCTACTTGAACTGCAATGCCAACATCAAGTGGCACATAGTAAGTTTCTCTCTAAGCCCTCATGATAACGGATTATCTCATGATAATCCATGAGGACACCATACATGTGGTCCACTGTTGACCAAAACATCATTATACATATAGTGATTAAATATATAGGGATGGTACTATCTGAGGTTTCAGGAGTCCACTGCGGGTCTTGAAATGTACCCCTCTTGGAGAAGAGAGCAGAAGAAAAGCCAGCTTTTCTTTCTCTGCTTGAATCAAAATAACATACATAACAGACTGACTGCAGACGCAGATGAGATAAAGTGGCTGTCTTCTATTATGCCAGACATGAAAGAGATTTGTCAAAAATGTCAAATACTTTTCAGACTGTATATGGAACCAGCACATTGTACCTCATGATTGCTTTATTGTACACAGCTATGACTTAATAAATTAAAAAAATAAATAAATAAAAAAAGAAAAAAAGAAAAAAAAGTCAAATACTATTCTTCTATTTTTTCCTAGAAAATAGTTTTTCCCATAAAATGTTTTATACTTTTATTAATGTATAATGAGTATAATATTGTGATTTTTAAATAAAATAGTGACTATTTCAATATATTCTTAGTTTTAAATGTGGTAGACATAACCCATGAAACAAAAGCTCTTCAGCACTTTTTAAGAATGTAATAGAATCATCAGCTGCTCCCAAATGACTGAGAACTATTGTTTCATAGAACATTCTGAATTCAAGTCAGCTTATCTTTCTAATGTGGATGACCCACTGGGTAAAGGCCTGAATGGTAATGCCAGGTCACCACATGAAGTTTAAAATGCCCTAAGATTGGGGTGTTTTACTTAGGGGCTACTCTGGGGCTCGGGAAAAGTAGGTGAGAAGTCATATACCTTCTTCTGCCATAATTGGTTCTGCAGACAAAATTTAGGGTCATTTGAAAGTGACAAGAGCTTGGCATGTGCCTCTCTCAGAAAGGTGTGAATCAGCACCTGTTCTGTAGTAGATCCTCTCTCAAAGTTAATGAAATTCAATCTGATAAAAGGCCTATGTGTACTGCAAAAGTGACATGAAAACAAACAAACAAACAAAAAAAAAACCCCAGTATGTGACCATGAAAAATGGCTCCGTTAGGCACTTGGTCACCGGGAGGTAGGGTGACCAACTCATTCCAGTTTCTCTGAGACTTTTCTGGTTTTCACACTAAAGTCTGCATCTCAGGTCTCCATTGAAAGTGATCAACTTGTACCAGTTTGTCAACCACAAAATAAGGTTGTATGCTATTTCACAAGGCAATCTCATTTTTTCCTTTGGTTCAGTCAAAGGGTCTATTTAAATCTCTAAACCTTTTAAAATTCTGCTCCGGAATCACACAAATACAGTTCCTAAGATTTATAATGTACTTTTAACTATTCCAGAAACTTTAGTATAGGTTCTTATTTCATACTGCCAACCACTGATGACAAGGGATTATCCTAACTACACATTCAAAACATTTCTGGACAGAACGGTGCCTGTGGTTCAAAGGAGCAGGGCACCAGCTCCATATGCCAGAGGTGGTGGATTCAAACCCAGCCCTGGTCAAAAACTAAAAAAAAAAAAATAATAATAATAAGGTTACATTATATCTAATAAGAACCAAAAGCAAAATCTTCTAACTTCTAATTTTGCATTCTTTCTGCCAAACTCAGTCCTTAAGTTGACTGGCAGGAAAGTACATCTCTGGGCTTCCAGATGTATTTATTGTCCATAACACACTCATGATGTAAGTTTCCCTCGAGTCTAGCACATATCCAATTGCCTTACTTTGTATTTTCACTTGGTGCACAGACACAGAGTACTCTTTATTTTAAACTTCAAACATGTTCCTTACATAGTCATCTCCATTTCCTCCCACTTACTGAAACCCAAATCTAGGCACCAGTCTTGATTTTTCCTTTACCCTCACACCCAGCCATTCACTACTCTCCATCTCCATCACTAAGTGTACATTGACTCTCCCCCTGAAAACTTGCCAGCATGGTGCTTTCTTATTTTAGAATTTGGTTCTGGGTCGGCTTGTCTTATGGAGTCCTTGAATATTAGCTGCCAATCTTCTCTTCTCTTCCCTTTCTTCACTGATGGTTCTGAACAATGTCTTCATAACTCTAATTTAGGTATCCCCTTAAATCCTTTGTAGATTGTTAAGAAGGAAAAATAACATTATTTGCCACTCTGGTCTAAGAGGAGTTCTGCTCATGGAAGGTAAAACACCTCTCAAAACCCCTTGAAAATTGAGGACTGATTGTGTAAAAAGCAAGGAAAAGTAAAGACTTTTTCTCAACACAATGAGAAAAAACTCTAGAGGGAAAACACCATCATTAATTAAATTAATAATCCACCACCATCTTACCAAGCTATATTTCTTGTTACTTAAATATTGGCTACTAAAATAAAAGCTTCTATCTATACAATATTGCTGATTGGTTTAAAATTCTGCACGATGGGTTACACAGTGTGCTCACTCACAGACACCTTTCACAGCCAGGCCTGGGGAGTGTTCTGTTTCAAGACTATAGGTATCTTGTTGGGTTGCACACAAGGTGGACATGGCAACAGTAAGCCTGGGTTGTGTCACCAACCCCAGACATGGAGCCTGAAAAGACCACAGAATCACCTCAGATGTACACCACAGAACACAATAGGTGGCAAGGCTTAACCAGACAAAGGATCCCTTTGCCATGTGTTTTCAGAGTAAGAACTAAAAATGATATTATAATACTTTAATAGTGTATGACTAAGACATAAGGTTGAAACGGTGTGTGTGTGAGGGAGAGAGCATGCACATGTGTGGGTATGCAAGAAACACTGGGCAGAGATCATGCTCAAATTAAGTGGTAACAGCTAGATTTGAACATGTCTGTGGCGCAACTCTTAAGGAATTTTGAGGTCCAGATGACCTAGATGATTCTTTCCAACTATTTCTTTACTGTCTATCAAAATCTGGGAGCTTCTAAACACATGATGGGTCCTGTAGGGTGGAGTGCCCAGGAAGGACATGGAAGTTCCTCACCCTTTTCCCAATAAAGAAAAAAATAAAATGAAAAACCAAAATTCAATCAACTCCTGATTTTTATAATAAAGTAAAACAGATAATTATCAAATCACAACTATATGACTTCAGAATATACTAGTAATCTATTTTTTTAAAACAACATACTTATCTTTAAATAATATAATAAATTAAATCTATCACTTAAGTTAAAGTTAAAATAAATTTGGCACAGATCAACTAATGGTAGAAACTGAATGATGGCCCAGAAGTGGATTAGAGGGGAAAAGCAGCCTAGAATTTAAAATGTCCCATAAATGGCTTTCATATGGGTAATTAAGACCCAGCAATGGAGGTAAACTTACAGTTACATTTAACCTCCTAAAAGAGCTGGCCTATTTTGTGGCAGTTGTTACTTAAGGTGAAATGTGAAGTAATTTGCTAGAGCAATGCAGGAGTCAATGTGAGACACAGAATGAGAAAAAAATCCAGAAGTCCTTTGCTCAGGTTGCTGAAAGCAACCTACTATACCATGCCTCCCATTCTGTCACCATGGTTGGTTTTCAGCCAATAGCTCCTAGATGACATCTTCAAAGTTCTGCAGAAAGAGGAAACAGCCAAGGGATCACAACAGTGAGCAGGAGCAGCTGGCGCTGTGACATGTGTGGGGCATTCGTCCTCCAATTAACTAGTACTTTCTTTTCAACTAAACTCCAGCTATCAGTACCAGAAAAAGATGTGCTATAAGCAAAACACATTCAAACCATAACACCAGGAGTCAATACTCCATCTTACCAGATTTCCTACAGTCAAGACATGTTCAAACTGTGGCGTCATAGGATGATGCTCCATTGCCATAAACAGTGTATTCAGGACAATGCAGATGGTGATGGCTAAGTCCACGAAAGGGTCCATAACTATCAAGTTAACGATCTCTTTCAGTTTTATCCAGTATGGGTGACACTCCCAGATGAGGAAAGTGTTGGCAAATTTATACCAGCATGGCGGGCACTTTCTCTGAGACTCTTCCAGTTCTGTAGTAAGTAAAGAACAAAGATGGCCCCTCAAGCACAGAGAGAAAAAGGAAGGGGACACACTATTAATCCTCATGGGTCATTACCACTGTTATTAACATGAGAATAAAGCTTCCTGGAGTGCTGACATTCCTAAGTGTTTCCTTCAGTATTCCTTCTCTTTCAGGTAGAGAGGAGGTATAATCAGTACAAGTCACTTCCCTGTTAACGATCTAGTTATAAATGAAACTCAGCCTGTCAGTACAGGAGTAGAGCACAGTGGTTAGGGCCTGGCGGCTTAGCTCACTCCTTGACTTCAGTTGGCTTCGGTGCTTACAAGTAGACATTGTGAGACCATCGGCAAGCAACTGACTGAGGACTCAGCTGTAGAACAGTGCACCTGCTTTATAGGTCATAGGACTAAACGAATCCTATAACCTTGTGGTCCATGGTTTGCAGCCTAGTAAGAGCTGGGCCACAGAGCTCCCCACCCACCCCAACCCTCATCCCTGGTCTGTGGAAAAATTGTCTTTTATGAAACTTAGGAACCAGGTGGCAAAGCAGGAGGTGAAGCAGGCAATCCAGTGAAAATAGTACCTGGTGCCAAAAAGGTTGCTGCTATAACCTCATTTAATGAAGTTATATGAGTTGGATTAAAGATTCAACATTGGTGCATGTAGAACACTCAGCACAGTGCCTGGTACAAGTCCTCAAAAAACAGTGGGCATTACATTATACACCATATTATTAAACTATTATCAGACAAGCCATCAAAATCACAGACTTTGAAGTCAGACAAGTCTGGGTTCAAATGCCAGCTCAGACACTTACAGCTATGAGACGTTGGGCAAGTTACTCTGATTTGTTGTGAGAATTAAATGAGCTAAAATATAAAGTGTACATACATCCTAGCATATAATAAATGCCACAGAACTATTTGCTATTAGTATTTTCATCAGCATAATCAGTGTTGTCAGCCAAGTCACCCTATGAAATGCCTCTAATACATTCTCAAAGACGTACAGGTCACTGTCCATGCCCAGAGTTCACAACTCAAAACTGAGTTATGAACACAAGCCGCATTCCTTCCCCCAGGACCCTTCCTCCCTTGTTCTCTCTCTTCCTTTCTCCTCTCTTGCCCTTTCCTACTCTCCTCCTTTCTGTTGCTTTTTCCTCTTTCCCTCCCCAGGTCCTCATGCTTTTCTTTTTCTTTCTGTTCTTTTTTTTGTCTTATCTTCACCATCTCTTTTAGAAGCAGAGCGTGTTTTTTTCAAACAAGATCTCAGGTGAGTCTCAATATATAAAATAAACCAGAAACTGCTCTAGATAAAGTAAGAATAGGAGTGTGAGACCCAGTCGGATCGATGTCTTCCTGCCCCAAAAAGCTCCCCAGAACTGGGGCTCTGATACAGACAGAAAGATCACTGGAGATGATCTCCAAAGTCAGTTACAAAGCAAAGATTAAAAAGAATAATTAGACATCATAGGCACAGAGCCACTCATATGGTAGTTACAACAATCTAGGCATGAGACCAGGGGTACCAAAGCTCTCCTCAAGCATGTATTCAATATCATAGCTAGGATTATAAAATTCCAAGGACCTTGATATAAGAGGAGGCTTTTTAAGAGGTGTAACTTTGAAAAGCTATCAGAGTGATAATCCTTAGAAGTGAGGTATTGACTCTCCAGAGTGGCTGTGACAGTTAACACCCACCCCACCCTATGCTACCGACAATACCAAAACATTTAGGGAATCAAAATAGTCCCCTAATAGTTCATCAAAACCAAGATGGCTCCCTTAATAAGTCTGCTTTGCCTTTCCAACCAGCTGTATGGTGCTTATGATGATGGCTTTATTTTAAATGAGGTGGGTTTTGTTGGGTTTCTGATTGGCTCCCTGGTTGCTAAGAAAATGGTTGCCTTGGTTTTTCAGAATTAAGGGCCACAGCAAACGCCATGTGGGAGTCTGCGTGGGAAAGGGAGTCTGTGAAGAAAATTTGCTTTGGCTTCTTCCTTACAGAACTCACTCCCTTCCTGAGGTAAATTTAGTTTTCTTCCCCACAAAAGAAAACGAAAAGGTTCTCTTATTTCCATAAATTCTTATAGTACATATTTGGAAATTTAGTTCCGTTCCTTTTTTAATCCCCTCCCTTCTCCAAATGTCTGCTGCTCGCTGGCACCTGGAGGTTGAAGCCGTGACTGTTCACATTCCTGACAGTTGACACATTGTAATGTTTTACAATTAACTAGGTTTCTAGTTTTGCCAGACGGCAAAGAATAGTTTTCTTTTTTTTTTTTTTTGAGACAGAGTTTCATTTTGTCACCCTTGGTACAGTGGTGTGGCGTCACAGCTCACAGCAATCTCAAACTCTTGGGCTTAAGCGATTCTCTTGCCTCAGCCTCCCAGTAGCTGGGACTACAGGCACTTGTCACAACGCCTGGCTATTTTTTGTTGTTGTTGTTGCAATTGTCATTGTTGTTTAGCTGGCCCAGGCTGGGTTCGAACCCACCAGCCTGGTGTATGTGGCCGGCACCCTAATCACTGGGCTACGGGTGCCGAGCTGAAAGAAGAGTTTTCCTTCCCTATGGGGCACCAAGAAGATTCTCACAGGGACACCAGCTATCTCTGATCTGCATTCACTGGGAAGGGAAGAGCCTTTTCACACCCACAGAAAGTAACACGATATGGAGCTGCAGGAGCTGGACAGGATCATTGGTGAACAAGAGGGTTTAGAAAGGGACTTGCAACTCTGCACATTATTACTTAGCCCCATATGCCTGAAATGGCTAAGTACTTGATCTGCGGGAGTATGTTAACACATGGGGGTAAGATGTCCAAAGGTCTGTCGGGTTGCCCTTGCTTTGCTTCTGGACATTTTCAGAGAGGCTGCTGTAGGTCTCAACCTCAGGGGTACTGGGAATTGTTTTTAGAAAGGACCCCATAAGCCCATCCGGGGTGGGCTTTGATAGGCCATGAGATTTCTGAAGGCAGGAGCTTCTTTCAATTCAATTTGACAACCTGTACGCCCCTACCATGTACTGGGCACAGGGACACGCTGCTGAAGATGTCCCTGTACCCTTACTTACATAGCTTATAGCTGCACAGGCAAGGCAGAACCAGACAGTGATTGTCCTGACACTCCATGCTCTCAGCTGTATAACAGAATAAATAGGCCAGTGGGATGCCAGCTCCTGGGGAAGCTGAGGCTACAGTGAGTTATGATCAGGCCACTGCACTCCAGCCTGGGTGACAGAATGAGAGCCTGTCTCTAAAAAATAATAATAAAAAAGAATAAATAAATTGTGGCAGCAACAGCTGTGGCCAGTTACCTGCAGGGGAGTTTTGGAAACTGTTTTACCTGAGAATCAACAACATCAAGTACCATATCTCCCCTCTGCCACAACTTTGCTGCTTAGAGAAGTGAGGCTACATTACTCTCTGCCTGCACCCTATACCCAGCCCACCGAAATATCCACAGAGCTTATGGCTCCACTAGTGGTGGATTCTGCTGAATTTGTTGGATGCTGCTCAGCATGCCTGCAACAAGACGGGTGAGACAGTGCAGGCAGGGTGTTCTTATTGTGGACAAGATTCTGGAATTCACTGTGGTTTCTAAATCATTAGGTAGGCATGAGTCTGCTTCTTTGGTTTTAAATAATAATTATTTTAATCTTTAAGTTAAAATAATGTCCAAGTTTCCTAACTGAAAGTCTGGGGAGCAGGAACAATTATTCGGTCGATTATTGTTGTAAGAGGCATTAAATATAGAGAAGGCAATGGTTAAATAGGCATGGATCTTTTATTCCTTCTTTTATTATTCAGGTCCAACCATTTATCACTCTTTGCCTATAGCACTTCTGTCCTATCAGCTGTAACAAAGTGGCCCAATACCAGGCAAGGGGACAGGAGGAACATGAGAGCAAGAAATGGCGAGACAGGTACAGGATTGGTGAGCATCAGGGCTGAGGAGAGAGGGCAAAGATCTGGATGGCTTCTACTCAGCAACACAACCACAGCTATCTATTTCCTGAGCTACCCTCAGAGCTACTTTTTACAAAATGTGTGTGATGGTCAGTGGAGAGTAGAGAATAAATATAGCAAGACACAAAAAGGGAGAAGAGGAAGAAAAGGGACTAAAGGTTTAAGTGCCCTAAAGGAGCCCTGCACCCCAACACTTCCTCCAACACTTCAAGCACAGCACAAGTTTTTCAGTTCGACAAACTCTGTGCATCTATTTTTGCCAGAAACTGTGCGAGGCCACTGCAGCAATCAATAAATAATTGCTGCACTGCATTGATGATGCTCCTGTTCTGATGCCTTTACTACTAATAAAATGTGCTTGTTGCTTGCAATAGATAGAGAAATCCTATCTTGGTCTCCAAGTGAATGATAAAATTAGCCAAAGTTTGTAAGCTCATGTTCCTTTGCTTGGAATTGTTATTATATCTATAGTTATTTGCCTGCAATCTCAAAGTACAAGCTGCAAAGCTTAAAAGATGTTCTATCAGACAATGACCTCGAAGGTAATTAAAGAAAACAAAAACCAACAGAGGTTGTTCAGGCAGCTGAAAGCAGTTCAATATTCTTTTTACTTGATATATACACAAGATTAGTCTAGTTATGGTGTAACTCCTTGCAAGTATGTGGGGAAGTAAACACCCTCAGGGAGTTCTTTTCTAAGGATTCTCCCTCCACTGCAACCTCTTCCCCAACATACACACACACACACACACACACACACACACACAAACAGAAGTGGCCATAAATGACTCAAAAAATAACTTGTCCCAAGGACACCAAGACAATTTGGAGTTTTCCTATCTTAGGTTAAGCCTGAGTGTTTGAATTCTGAAGAACAGCAATCTGAGGCTTCAAAAGTAGCCTGGGTCTAGATGGGACAACTCAGCTAAATCAATATGAATAAAATGAAGATCATACATGCAGAGTCAGTCAGAATCTTGTGAGAGAAAACCTGTCACTGAATTTACCTACAGAGAGAGCCTCAGATGCAGACCAATCTGGGGACTATGGTCTAATGGAAAACATGCCTCAGCATGCCAGAGGAACTACCTAACAGAGAATCCAGGCCCCGACGGCGACATTACTGCAGACAGGCTAGGATTCAACACTGGCTGCTCTTTCCCTGTGGCACAGAGCGCCCGAAGGAAGAAGGGCTTCAGCTTACACAGACACAAATCAAATATATTTATGGATATGTGGGGGTGTTCGAAGAGAGACAAAATTAGGTGCAATCAAAATGCACACAGTACCTTCTTCCTTAAGGGAAAACTAAAAGGGCTGTAAGTAGTTAAAAAGGAAAAGAGGAAGATATGTTTTGGTGTCGAGGCCATGAGGATTCCACATTTTATGTCTCTGCAGTTCTTTAGCCTACGTCCCTTTGTGTCTTACAACACCTCACCGGCTGCCCAAGATGATGATTACAGAGGCTCACTAAGCTCCTCTAGCTCATGTGTGTGACTCCTTCACACTGCTTACTGGTCTGTGTACAGTGCTGGCAGCAGATATCAAGTCCTTATCTGATTCTCTGAATGTGAACTTGGGAAGAGAATTTGTGCCTGGTTTCCGAAACTAGTAGGCTCTTTTCCTAAAGGTCAGAGACAGTCTCTACAAAACTCAGACCAGGGCACAGGGCTTGTATTTAGCATGCACACTCGGTATTTGTATTCCTGCAGTTTGGTGTGACATCATGGGGCACATACCTTCCACCAGCGTATTTGTAACAACACTCATTATACTGTTGATTCTGTCCTTCCGTCCATAGGAGGCCAGTTGGTCCATGGAAACTAAAAGGGATCCAGGGCCTTTCTTCTTAATTTCCACCTCAGTTGTAGCCTAAAAAAAAATAACAAATAGGGTGAGTAAAGACTTATAAACACAAAGCTGGTCCTTACTGGGAAGATAGCCCAGAATGTGGTCTTCATTACATTTTCGTACTTTAATTCTATAGTCCTTTTCACTTCAAGATATACAATGAAACAGACTGGCCATGAATTGGCCTTCTACAAGTGATAAGACCAAGTCATTTAATCTGGTTGAGACTCAAACACCACACCTGGTTAATTCCAAACGTAGAGCAGAAAGACCAGATTTCTTTAGTGATACAGGCACTAGCAGCAGACCCTGAGTTTTCTTGTCCTAATCTCATACCCACAACTTTTGACTAGAATTGGTCCAAAGGACAAAATAAGTCAAATTCACCTCTATCTGAAATTTTATAAGGCTGAGTCCATGATCACACCGAGTGCACTGGCACTCTAATAAACTGCCCCTTTTAAATGCCAAACCTGGACCTAACTGGACATCAGTAAACTGAAGTTTACCCCACGTCTCCTCCAAGGAAGGAAGTACAGTAAGTACTATAAGGAAGTACAGCAAGATTTTGCTATGTTAATTAAACATACTGTATCATAGTATGTTTATCTCGCCCTTTTTCTATTTTATTAGTTAATCTGCAATGATCAAATTCCTAATGGAATAAAAATGTCAGAAAACATCATTAGATGTTTTTAAAAAAATAATATTTATTAAAAATATTGTTATATGCCCCACCCTGGGCAATACTGGTAGATTATAGTAAAAGGTTTCTTAATGTTCCTTACTTATGATCTTTGTGAATATTGTACATTAGATTGGGATTAATGGAGTCACTTAAAACCTTGCTCTCTAGTAACCACATTGTCCACTGTGCCATGTAACACACGTAAATGTGACTGCTCCTTCCACAATGAGGTAAGAGGGCAAGACAGTCGCCACCCGGAGAGGACGTGTGTACAGTGCCAAGAAGTACATGGCTCATCAACACCAGGACGATCCAATACTGACTTCCGGAGAACCACTCCAAAAAGCCCTCCTGTCCTTCTGTATGTTTAGATTTGAAGGACTAAACAGAAGAAAGTTCCTGGTAGACTATAAGATTTGTCTTATCAAAGTGTTTCATCAGACTGTTCCACTGATTCAGACATTTGGTTCACCTGCAGGTCTTGATTGTTTTCTTTGTTTGGCAGAGATATAGAAGAAGGGAAAGGAAAACTACCCGATTTTCTTGAGAATTTCTAGCTGCATTACTATACAAATATCTGTGTATATAAGGATGACCTATTGACCATTATTTCAGATCATAAGATATACTTCTTTGAGGAGCCATTTTTGCTACAATTCCCAGCCAAATATTCATGACATTTCATAAATCACATTAAACTATTACTTTTAAAAAATGGTAGTTATCTAAAAACACAGAGGGGCCCCGTACAATAGACATTTATTTCTGCTATTGCACTTGTCCTAGATTTTTAGAACAGACTGTCACTTGATAATCCCCATTTGAAAGCTAAAATAATTTTTAGATTGGGTTTAGCAAATCCACATAATTAAAAAAAAATTCACCTCCAAACTTAATATTAAGACAGAACAATTATTATTTATATCTTTCTATATAAAATGAAAGTAAACCATGGCAAAGATATGTAGGGACAACTTCTGTAATAGCAAAATTTATTCTATAACTTTTTAATTATAGAACATAGTTTAATTTTCAAAGAAGAAAAGAAGAAAAGATATCAAGAAATAAAAATTTTAGGCAGGGCATGGTGGCTCACGCCTGTAATTCTAGCACTCTGGGAGGCCAAGGCAGGTGGATTGCTTGAGCTCAGGAGTTTAAGACCAGCTTGAGTAAACGTGAGACACTGTTGCTACTAAAAATAGAAAAAAACCTAGCTGGGCATTGTAGTAGGCACCGTAGTCCCAGCTACTCAGGAAGCTGAGACAAGAATATTGCTTAAGTCCAAGAGTTTGAGGTTGCTGTGAGCTATGATGCCATGACATTCTACTCAGGGCCACAGAGGGAGAGACTCAGTCTCAAAAGAAAAAAAAAAAAAATTCAAAAAGTGGGGTGGGGATGGGAGGAGTGAGACCAGGGGCTTAGTAAGATTCCGCCTAACTAATATAATGTAGGAGTATATGACACACCTCTTGGGTGAAGGACTCAAGTACAACTTGGACTTTTCCTAACAAATGCAATGTAACCTAATTGTATGTACCCTTATATTAATCTGAAATTTAAGAAAACAATCATTTTTAGGAATAAAAGGGGATATCAAATTCTACAGCTATTAGTAGGATAATATAGATATACTAGGAACAGCTTTATGTAATTTCATTTTAGATGAATTATCAAACTAACCCAACAAAAACCTGAAAATCTGGACAGCCTCAGTAGTGCATGCCTGTAATCCTAGCAGTCGGGGAGGCCAAGGCAGGAAGATCCCTTGAGCTTAGGAGTTCAGGATCAGCCTGAACAAGAGCAAGATCCCATCTCTGCTAAAAATAAAAAAATTAACCAGGTGCTGTGGTGGGTGCCTGAGTCCCAGCTACTTGGGAGGCTGACGCAGGAGGATTACCTGAACCAGGAGTTTGAGGTTGCTGTGAGCAAGAGAGTGAGACTCTGTCTCCAAAAAAAAAACAACAACAAACAAAAAACCCCAAACCAACCCCCCCCCAACCTCTTAGAATATCTTAATAGCCCATATTAGTTAAAGAAATTGTAATGAAAAACATCTGACCACAAAGAAAATTCAAGCCCTAGACAGTTTTGCAAGTGAATTAAATCAAATATTTAAGGAATAATACCACTTTTACAAAATTTATTTCAGAAAACAGAAGATAAGGGAATACGTCTCAACTTCTTCATAAAAACTATCAACCCTGATACCAAACTTGACAAAAACACTATAAGAAAGAAAATTAGACACTAGTATCCCTAATGAAGAGATGCAAAATTCTTAACAAAATATAATTAAATAGAATTTAGCAATATATGCAGAGGATGATATATCATGACCAACCACAGTTTAACTGAGGAAAGCAAAGTAAGTTTAACACTAGCGAAAAAGTCAGTATTATTCATCATGTTCACTGGATAAAAAAGAAAAAGCATATGATAATCTCATAGATCCCAAAGAACATTTAACAAAATTCAACACCTGTGCATAATAAAAATCTATCAGCAAACCACAAATAGAATGTAGCAGTTTCTTTCTGATAAAAGACAACTATTAAAAGAGAACTATGAAACTCTAAGAAAGGAAATAGCCGAAGATGTTAACAGATGGAAAAACATACCATGTTCATGGCTGGGAAGAATCAACATTGTTAAAATGTCCATACTGCCGAAAGCAATCTATAACTTTAATGCATTTCCTATTAAAGCTCCATTGTCATACTTTAAAGATCTTAAAAAAATAATACTTCGCTTTATATGGAATCAGAGAAAACCTTGAATAGCCAAAACATTACTCAGCAGTAAAAACGAAGCAGGAGGAATAACGCTACCAGACCTGAGACTGTACTACAAATCGATAGTGATCAAAACAGCATGGTACTGGCACAAAAACAGAGAAGTAGATGTCTGGAACAGAATAGAGAACCAAGAGATGAATCCAGCTACTTACCGTTATTTGATCTTTGACAAGCCAATTAAAAACATT
>CAUYPK010035586.1:0-91184 GCA_963574355.1 Loris lydekkerianus | reverse complement strand
CAATAAATATTTATTCTACTGTGTCGTGGTATATACTGATCGATGGAGAATTTTGTACTCTATACATTGATGCTGTTCATTTTTTTCTACTTTTAAGTTGTTTTATTCTTTTTAGCCTATTACTATATGATGTCATTAAGCGATTTTCGGCCAATTTTTCTCTACGAATTCAAATTGAACCAAAGTGCTGCCGAAACAGCCCGAAAAATTAACCAGGCATTTGGCAATGATAGTGTTAACGAATGCACTGTTCGACGTTGGTTTGCGAAATTTCATTCCAGAAATTTTAGCCTCGAAGATGAGCCCCGAAGTGGTCGACCTAGATTAATCCAGGACAAGGATTTGAGGACCCTGGTGGAGACTGACCCATCACAAATGGTGTGGGATGGCAGAAAAACTGGGTGTCAGCTCCCATACGGTTTTTTATGGTTTAAAATGTATTGGAAAGGTCAAAAAGCTCGAAAAGTGGGTACCCCACGATTTAAACAATCGGCAGAAATTGTCACTTTTCGAGGTTTGTTCTTCATTGCTTTTGTGCAACCAAAACGATCCTTTTTTGTTTTTTGTTTTTTTTAAAAAAAAAAAATCCTTTTTTGGATCGGATCATCACGTGTGATGAAGAGTGGATTCTCTACAATAATAGGAAACATTCAGGACAGTGGTTGGACACCGATGAGCCACCCAGGCACTTCCCAAAGGTGAAACCCCACCAAAAAAAGATCATGGTTACTGTATGGTGGTCAGGGGCTGGTGTGATTCACTATAACTTTCTGCAACCAGGCCAAACCATCACAGCAGAGTCCTATTGTGAGGAAATTGATGAAATGTACCGAAAATTGTGTCAGCAGCAGCCAGCATTGGTCAACAGAAGAGGTCCGATCCTGCTCCACGACAACGCCCGGCCCCACAAATCACCGTCCGAAAATTAAAGGAATTGAGCATCGAAGTTCTTCCCCACCCACCATACTCCCCAGACCTCTTGCCAGCCGACTACCATCTTTTCAAGCACTTCAATAACTTTCTCACCGGTAGAACCTTTGCCAATCAGGACCTAGCAAAAACGGCCTTCATTGACTTCATCGAATCCCGAGCACCCCATTTTTATGCTGACAGAATTAATCGACTTACGTTACATTGGCAAAAGTGCACTGATTCAAATGGCGCTTATTTCGATTAAATTGAATAAATATTCACTGAGATATTACAGTTTAAATAGACTCATAAAAACGGACAAAACTTTTGAAATGACCTAGTACATGTTGACCAGGATGTGGAGAGAAAGGAACATTTATTCACTATTGTTAAGGCTAAATTTTTGTAACTCCTGAGGAAAGCAGCATGGGAATTCCTCAAAGCACTAAAAGTAGACCTGCCATTTGATCCATCAATCCCTCTATTAGGTATCTACTCAAAAGAAAAGAAGACTTTTCAGCAAAAAGACACCTGTATTTGAATGTTTATTGTAGCACGAGTCACAGTTTCAAAGATGTGGAATCAACTGAAGTGCTCATCATTTCATCAGTGGATTAACAAAATGTGATAGATAGATAGATAGATGATAGATAGATATACATATATATGCATATATACATACACACACACCATGGAGTAGTAATAATCCATAAAATAAGATGAATTAATATCTTTTGCAATAATCTCCTAAGTGAAGTATATGAAGAATGGAAAAACAAACACCACACGTATTCATTAAATTGGAACTAACCAATGGATATACCTTGGCACACAGAGTAGTAAAATTTAGTAGAAATCACTTGGGTAAGTAGGAAGAAGGTGAATGGTAAAAACCTACCTCATGTGTGTAATGAATACTTTTTGGGTGATGGGCATATGTACAGCTGAGTTTCAAGCATTAGAAAAATCAATCAATATAACCTAAAATATTTGTAGCCCTTCATATTTTGAAATTACAAAAAAAAAAAAAAGAAAGAAATACAAAACTTGCCTACAAAGAAATTAGATTGGTTATTCCATAAACCTACCTGAAATTATATGTACAGAAGAATGTTTCTTCTAAAATTAGGTGCTAATTTTAAAGATTTTTACCTTTATTTTTGAGATTCATCTTAAAAGGCAATCATGTGCTTAACAACAAAAAAAAGTTACTATGTGCCAGGGACCGTGCTGAACACTGGGGATATCACGGAACGTAAATTGTAATCAATCTCTGATTTTCATAGGATTACCTCAGCAAAAAGGGGAGATTTAAATGAATAAATAAGTCAACCTTATAAGTGATTTGATATGAGAAAAGCTGTATGCCTGTGAAGCACATATAGGAAAAAATACCAACTCAAATCTTGGTAATCAGGGAAGAATTCCTACAGAGACAGCTGATTTAAGATCTGAAGCATGAGAAAGATATTAGAAGTCAAATAAATTAGACACAGGATGTGAAAATGTTACAGGCATAGGGAATACCATCCCCAAAATACTAGACGTGTAGAACACCAAGGTACATTTGAAGAAATGTCAATGTCATCTGGTAGAAGAAGCATAAATACTATGACTGGAAAATGATGGGGCATGAAGCTGAAAAATATCAATATGCAAATCATGAATAACTCTTTATTGTTCAGGAAGAAATTTAGGTTTCTTATATAGGAAATGGGAAGCATGATGTGATTTTCAGAAGAGAAGTGACTTGTTCTGAATTATATCTTCATTCAGAAATTATGATAGGTAAATAGAAAAAAATGCATTAGGATTAGAGATAATGTGACAGATTAAGATGCATTAAATTTTATGAATAGATTTTTTTAGTGGGTATGATAAGTGATAATGATGTCCAGATTCTTATTTTGGACTACTAGATCCATAGTCTTCCCATCACTCAGCACTGAGAACATGGGGTAGAGGCAGTTTTATGTTAAAGAGATTATGAGATTAATTCTAGCCATTTTAAGATATTTTATGGACATTCAAATGAAGATATACTGCAAGTTTAGGAAAGGGAGTTGGAATGTGCACAGATGTTTGAGGAACGCCACAGTGTATTTGTTAATGTGATTGGAGAGTGAGATGTTGTTTGAGAATAAATAGAATCAAAATAGAAGAAAGAGGGCCAGGAATGATCCCTAAATTAACTAAAAATAAAAAAAAAAGTATATATAGAGGAAAACAGGAGTTCATTTGCATGTATATATACAAATAGAGGTGATACCAAGGTATTTACTTCAGTGATATTGTTTATGTTAAAATGGAAATCCTGTATAGAAGAATGGGTAATAAAATTGTTATATATTTGTACAATTGAAATAAGTGAACTATCAGCTAGCCACGTCTTTTGGTTAACCAGTCTCCCAAAAGCTCCTCCCTAAAAAGTTGTATATGCCTGACTAACCTCTTAAGCTTTCTCTTTTTTAAGTTAAAGTGGTTGCCCTGTTAAAACAAATTTGTAACATTAAATAAACTAAACTTTTAAAAGGTAAATTAAAATAAATGAACTAGATCTGTATTTATTAGTAATGCAACAAAAAAATTGTTCAAGCAAACCTTTTTTGTTTAATGAATAACACTTGTAACTTTCATTTTATTTTGAGTCTCCATATGTATTGTTACTATTGTCAGTTCCTTAGTCAAAATAGATCCATAGGCTAGTTTAGGGTTAGACTAAAGCATGCAGTCATAATTTTATTTAGGAAGTGTGTGTGTGTGCGTGCGTGTACGATGTGTGGTGGGAAGCTTCTGTGAGAGTCGGTCTATCTTTATTTGGATGGTGAAGTAGGAATTTCCTGGTGCTTGGTGTTTATAATGATCACTCCAGTGAGCTGTGGGCCTTCAAGAGTGATTGCTCATGTCCACTGGAGTCTATATGGTTTATCTATTCAGAGTATTTGCATACCGTGGCTAGATTAGATGCTGAGTTGACCTTCTCGCTTACATCTTGAGTAGGAAAAGAATTTTACCTGGAAGCAGCTTAAACTTCAGAACCTGTTATTTTGACCTGCACCTGTGAGTTCTGCAAATAGTTTGGAGACGTAGAGTGTGTTGAGTTAGAAGGGTAATTCAAGTTGCTATCAGAAAGTGCTTCCATGTAAGCATGTCTGATAAATAGCCTAAAGAGATATCTGAATGTTCAAGTGTCAGTAATTTTCCCATTAAAAAAAAAAAAAAGTCATGTTTCTACCTTTTTTGTGACCTTATTTTCTTTTTCCTAAAGAAATCTACCAGATTATTTAATATTCCTATAAAAGTTGTATTTCTCTTTACACAACACATTATAGCTGAAAGATTGAAAGAGAGAATTACAAAGACCAAGGTTTAAAGACAGATTCTGCCAGTTGCAAGCAATACGGCTTTCCATATATTATGAAATATCTTTAAGCCTCAAGTTCTTCAAGTTCAAATGAAGGTAATAATGCCTCCTCAGAGGATATTTTTGAGGAGTCTATGAAATGTGTGTATATGCTGGATGATACAGGCCTATCAGTGGCAGTGATGGTCATAGCATTCTGACAAAGGAAAGTGCTGGTTATGTAGTAGCAACTGTACAGATACAGCATGACTCGCATAGAGAAACCATCCACAACTTGATATTTACATGTCACAAATAACAAAATCCTGGAATGCATAGCCATGTTTGTTTTGCCCAACACTAGATCCTCAGCACCTAGCACACGGGTAGCACATATAGTAGGTTTTTAATGAATAGTATTGAACTGTTATAACAGGTTATGAAGAGATTCTTAATATACCAATTTTCTGATGTAAGGGTATGTATAACATGAGCATAAGCTATCAGAGAAACACTTAAACTGATGGAGGTGATTCCAATCAGTTGGCATCACCTCCGTCAGTTAGCACTTATTTGTAATTGTATCTATTTCTTGAAAATGTGCATATCTATATAGGTATTTCTATTCAAACAACGAAACTGTCCAAATAATTTTAAAATAATCTAAGAGTTTGTTTTGGATAGCAAATGCTTAAAGCCACAGAAATATCAGATTGAATTCAGATGTTTGGCAATTGCTAACATACCTGCTATTCGTGTGCCTTTATGAATCTTCCAGGAGATCTTTGGGAAGGCAGGTCCTATTGCATTTTATCTTTTATTTATTTTCATTGTTTATTCATTTTCTTTCAATTATGACATGTGCTAAATGAATGATTTTGATCGCCTAGTCCCTTACAACCTTATTTTGTTACTGGAAATTTACTTTCAGTATTAGAAGTAAGAGTGGGAAAGAAACCAACACTCATGAGACACTTTTGTGATAAGCACTGTTATACATATAATTAATCCTCACAGCAGCCTTGTGAAGGGAGTTTTATAAAAGGCTAGAAATTTTTCTATTATGGAAGGATTGAACCCCAAATAAGAAAATCTGCTTTATTAATATAGGAAATGGTTGCATAGTTTGAATATGGGGATGGCATACGTGTATCTGTGTCCACTTACATTTATGTGCCTGTGTGTGGCACGTCAATGGATTTTTGATTAGGGGTCTCAATATGAAGGTCTCAAATTTTTCAGATTGTTAGATGCACAAAGAATGTGAAAGATTGCATAGTTATTTGAAAACCTTCACAGGCAACAAGATGTGTTACTGTTGTTATGATTAATTATATCTAACATTAATTATAATAAACTGTGTTTACTTAATTGTAATATTAAAGTAAAATATGTGGAAAACATAAGGACACCATGAATTATTACTTGGCTATTGGCCTCACTTAAGGACTGACTTCTTGCTCTTTTTATTTTTTTAATTTTATTTTTGATCAGCCAAACTTATGGCCATAGATACCACTTATTTGTATTATTGTTCCAATGATTTTAGTTGTTTTTCAACTTTCATAAACCAAGCACTACATTTATTAACTTTCCCCTACACAAACAGATCACCTTGTGTAGTTGGTCCCAATTATCAATAATGCCACATATTCTGGCCTTGGATTTCTCACTTTAGAACTTACCCATGACACTGGATTTTCTAGAATACAGGGTAGTTTGGTGCATCTCAAACACAGAACACTTCTCATATCTATTCCCCCCACTTAAATTGTCCCAATCATAATCATTTTATGCTTTGTAAAAGGCATTTGCCATCAGGTTACTGTCCAATAACATGATATTCTAAAAAAATCATGGCTTTTTCTCAATCTGTCTTTACAACATCATTCTCTTGGCTTCCAGCTAAGCAGGTTAAGTACTCAATCTGATTGGAGTGAGGGTGAATAAGAGCACTGTTCATGACTTTGAATCCTTAAAAGGAAGACTCCTCAGAGCAAGAGTATTTCTTCAAATAAAGAAAGGCAAAAAATGACCCAAGTCAAAGGAGAAGATAAGAGCTGAAAATGAAAATATTAATGCAGTTAGAATCTGGAAACTTGAGACTGTAAAAGTGAGAAAACATGAGGCATAGAATAAATTAGGTGGATCTTGAATATATATAGAGAGCCAGGGATGAATTACACTCTTCCTCTACAACTTAGGTCTCATCAGACTATTCTCAATACTGCTACAACATTCTACCTTTGGATTCCAATGGTCATATGACTAAATTTCTTTGCAATGTGAAACCCTATTTACCCTTCAGAGCCAAAATCACACTCTGCCTTTTTTCAGAAAAACTGTCTAATGTTATCTTGTGCTTATTCATGGTCTGTTCTGTAATCTCTGTGAACATTTAATTTGCAGTTATTTTAACTCGCATGTCAGTTGGTAAGACATTGTCAAATGTTCCAGACATTTCTATGACCACACAGGTACCACTTAGAAGAGCTGCCCTCTTCCATCCAAACTCAGGTCTTTTTTTTTTTTTTCCTTAAGTTTCACCTCCCTACCACTTCCTTATATGTAGTACACCTAAACTTTAGCCTCTTCTATTTTTATTTCCCCAGCCTCATATTCTTCACCAGCTTGTATTTGAATCCTGAAACTCTACCCTTGTTAGTTTTCTATATAAAATGTTGGTAGTCCCTGAAACTGGTAGTATAGACTAGTTACCTGTGGGTTGACCTAGAAACTCCATGGGATGTATCTCTTCCTGAGCTCCATGCCTTACAACATCCTTTTTCCTCAGCTTAGGCTCCTAAGATTCTGTGAGCTAAGTTTCAGGGACTCACCCTGAGCAGGAAAAGATGATAGGAATGGCATATGCAATATTCAAATAAAATTCACTAACTGATAGTGGAAAGTAAATTAAATTCCAGTTGTTAATTATTTTCTCAAAATCTTTGAATTTCGGAAATGCCACAAATGAAAATAAGGGTAAATTAACATATGTTATAATATATATTGAACCAATATGTGTGACTGTAATTCAAATCTAAAAAAGGACATATGTTTAAATGCATTTTTTTATTCTGAAACTACAGCCATAGTTGAGTGACCTTTCAATTTAGCAACCACAATAGAACAGCTGGTCAGTAGGAGTGTTTTCCTGAAGAGTTGTGATATGAGAAAACTGAAGAATGACTAAGTGAAGCAGGTGTAATCTGTTTTGTGAATTTTTATTCTGTTCATTAAACATTCATGTACCCAAAGTCAACATGCCAGCAAAGCGTCGTGTCCATTTCTTTTGCATGACCTCATCTGAGTGTGAGGGAGCTTCACTATCTTGGAAACAAATTGCTCAATTTCTCAGAGTAATCCTAAGAGAATTCACACTCTGCAATGCATCTAAAATTCTGTAAGGAAGACGTGATGATTTTCTTGATTGACAAGATTGAAGAGGATGTGTGTTTATAGACCTCCATACCAGGAAAAAAAAAAAAGTAAAACCTTTCTCTACTATACTGTCACTCACAGTCAGGAGATTCTGATCAGGCTTCCTAGTAATTGGAAGTCACACTAAAAGGACAGCATGCATAGCAAGTATGAAAATATCACACTACCAATTCAGCTATTGTGTCAGTAATGAGAGCAATGACTTTGCAAATGTAGATTGATTAAATTACAAAATGACCTTTTTGGGAACAGGCAAGTGATAATTCCCCACTACTTAAAATGCTTAAGAATATATTTGTCCCTATGTCATTTTAGTATTATCATTGTGCTGACGCATTTCTTTCTCTGGGAAACGTTACTAAATCAATTATATACTTTTAGGTATATCATTACTTTAATACAAAACAAAGCAAAATAAATGATTCTGGTCTTTAGATTCCCTTCACTCTTTTCCTTTTGCAATGCTTTGACAAACCAACAACTGTGCTATCAAGTTTAGAATTTAAATAGACTTTCACGAAAAGCTTCACACACACCAGCTGTAATGTCAGGAACCGGCTCCATCTTTATTTTCTGTCTTTAAACAGAAAGCATAGACTCGAGATGGCTCTTGCCAGCTACAGCTTGGGAAGTAGGCTGTAAGGGCGGTGCTTCCCATCTGTGGGAAGCCACACTGAATCATAAGACAGAATGTGTGGTGGAAGAACATTCAACATTTGCCAAGGAATTGGATTGATACTACTATTGGGAAAAGATCACTATCATTTTATAATAATTCTTGTTATATAATAAAATTTAAGCTCTGTATGACAAAATTCAGTTGCCAAGCACCCGACACATGCTAATAATAAGAATGTCAAGCTGATATCAATCTTTTTTGATATTTAGAACATTTGTGGATATTTCAAAAGGTCACACTCCTTTATTGGACTTGTAAAAGCACAAAGGAAGACAGGAAGCAGGGATGAGATTGAGAGGGGGACAATCCCACAGTCGCTGCTGGATGACGTATGCCAGGGGAAAGGATGTGAAAGCAAGAATCAAGGGAAGAAAAGAGACACTGGGAAGAAGAAAGTCAGATTTTCCAGGAGAAATAAAAGGCTTTTTGAGAAACTCAATTAGAAAAAAAGAACAAATGAATATAATCATAAATTTTAGAAAGGAAAATTAAAACCCAGAACTACATAGACAAAACATGATTCAGAGTTTTGTACTGACAGAAGAGAGACCACAGAAAGAGGCTTATGTGTAATATTATCACTTATTTGGCAGAAATATTTTTTAACTTAGTACATTGTACAGAATAAGGAATTGGTGGTTATATGGACGCAGCATCCCTGCTGAGTTTCCCTCTGGCTAGTTAGTTGTGCAGACCTTTTCTACATCTTGGTCATAGGCCTGCAAGCTTTTTGTGTCTGGCAGGGATTTATTTCCATTGAGAGATGATGGTAAAAGTCATCTTCTTTCTTATAATGGTTTCAAAATACTTTACCATAAAACTGTGATGTCTAGTATGATAGCCGCTAAGAACATGTGGCTTACGAGCACTTGAAAGATGGCTAGTCCAAATTGAAATTAGTAGGAAGTGTAAACTGTAAACTTGAATTTGAAGACAATAGAGGGAGTAAGACAGTAAAAAATCTTGTTTATGCTTTTTTATATTGATAACATTATAATTATCACATTATGGTATAACAAATGAATTATTACTATCAAAATTATTCTACTAGTTTCATTTTTCTTTTTTAATATGGCTACTAAAAATGTAAATTTGCTATGTAGTTCACATTTGTGGCTTCTGTGGTAATACTGTTTGACAGTGTTGATGTGGAATATAAAAAAAGGATGAGAAATTTTTCTTTCTGTGTACCATAACCCTTCTTCCAATTCAGATGCTATACTTTCAGTGTAAAATACATGTTTTATGTTGACATGGATTTACCCAGGGGAACACAAATTAGAAAATGATTATTTTGTGATTTCAAACACAATCTTTTTTTAAAAAGAAGAATTTTTCATCAAGGAAGTTTAATGATCCAAGGTTATATTATAAAGGTGATCAAAGAGGCAGGGTTTGAAAATAAATCCTCTTACTTTATTCTCCAGTGGAAGGTTTGTCTTAACATCTTCATTATGAACTTGGCCTTTCAGTTTCATCTATTTTTTTTTCTTTACAACTTTTAATATTTGTTGCATGGGGCATCATAGTAACCATTAAGGTTAGATTAAAATGTAGGACTGATCTCATTAGGAACTTTATATTTCAAATTCATCCTGCTTACTTTCCCCTAAATGATGTGACCAAAAAGGTTTAAAAGGTTTTTTGAAAAATCTGTTCAGGAGTTGGTTTATGGACATGACCTTACATAAGCTCTGTGCATCTGTATTCACTGATAGGATCCCTAAGCATTGCTAGGATAAAATTGTAAGGATAGCATTAACTTTATAGTGACGCCCTAGTTTATCATGTACTTTTTACGTGGTTATGAACTAAGAACCATGTTGTAAGAGATATGGAAAAACTAGGGCAGTGCCAGTTTGCATGTGTAATAAATTTATTTTCATATAAATATGACAGTGCCTTTGCATTCAAAGTGAGATTTTCTATTACAGAATGCATCTTTTAACTATATATAAATATATACATATTTTATTAGAATGTTGATCTCCAGGCAGAAAAGTAGATAAATGCATAAAAGTTGCTTGTATACAGCTAATATTTAACTTGACTCTACTAGTATAAGATGCCTAGTGGTATACCAAGAAAGAAAGTCTTCATAAATGTTATAATCTCATTGGCAATGTCCACTTTATACCCATGGAAAGTTAACTACTGGTATTAATATTGGTTATAAATGCTGAGGATAAAATGGACATTTTAGGCAAGAAGCACTAGTAGCAGTCTCAGGAAAGACAATTCATTAACAAGACGAGCTGTGGCAGTAAAAAAGAATGGGGACTTTTCAGAGTAAAGACATGGGACTAAGGATTCTATTGCTTCAAAATCTGAGTAGACCTCACATCCCTTAGAATATGTACCAGGGGGTGTTGATATTTTGAATTTGTCCTCCTATAATAATACTCTGCTGGTCTTTTCAGATCATTTTAGTTCTTAAAATATTATTAAGTAAAGGGTATGTGCCTGGAAGTATTTATTAAAATCCTCAAGAGTAGAGAGAAGACACATTTCAGAGGAAAATAAAATTCATAGTAATTAACAATATCCTCTATTAGAAAACTCCTCTCATCATTTCCTCCACTATGTAATTTTCAAAGATTCTTTTTATTAATATATCTTTAAAGATACAGTGTCAGATAATATGTCTACCCTCTCTCCTGTCTTGTTCTAAAACTCTTCCTTTCCTCACCTACTCAAGTTTCCATTATTCAGATTTCCGTATTCCTATGTCACCCTTTCACTTTTGACTCCTCCTGAGCCCATCCTAGCCTTGAGGCTGGGGAGGGCTCTGTGGAGTAGAGAGGAGAGGGCACATAGCAATAGAACTAAAAAGACTGGTAAAGTCTTTTGCCAAAGACAATTCTCAGTCTTCCGCAGCCACCTTTTACAAAAACTGTTTGATTGACCCCAAAAGAAGTAAAAGACACAAATTTGATTTTGTATATTTTATTATTTCATATTAATATGAGGGTATAAAAGAGTAGGTTACATTGTTTGTATTTGTTAGGTAAAGTTGAAATATTTAATCACTTCACACAAGGGGATGCTGTATACCCTCACATTGTATGCATTATAAGAGCTTAGGAATCCCCCTCCCTCCTCCTCTCTCACCTTTTTAATCCACCCTCTTCTCCCCACTTGAATTTAATTTTTATTTCTCTCATGTGGAAGTATAATTTTTTATTGGTTTCATAGTAGTATAGCATACATTGGATATTTCAATTTCTATTCTTAGGATACTTTACTAAGAAGACTCTGTTTCAACTACATCCAAGTAAATACAAAAGATGGAAGGTCTCCATCTTTTTATGGCTGAATAGTATGCCACAATACACATATACCACAGTTTATTAATCCATTCATGAGTTAATGGACAATTTGGGTTGATTCCACATGTAAGTGATGGTGAATTGAGCTCCAATAAACATTCTAGTGCAAATGTCCTTATGGTAAACTTATTTTTTTTTCTGGGTAGATATGTAGTAATGTGATAGCAGGATCAAATGGAAGTTATACTTTTAGCTCTTTGAGGATTCTTCAAATTTCTTTCCAAAGAGGTGGTATTAGTTTGCAGTCCCACCAGCAGTGTAAAAGCGTTCCCTTCTCTCCACATCCATGCTTGCATCTGCAGCCTTTGGAGTTTGTGATGTGCCGTGTTCTCACTGGGTAAGTTGATATCTCAGGGTGTTTTATTTTGCATTTCTCTGATGATTAGGGATGATGAGCATTGTGTCATTTGTTTGTTGGCCATTCATCTGCCTTCTTCAGGCAAGGTTCTGTTTATGTCTCTTGCCTATTTATAAATGGGATTGTTTGCTCTTTTTTGTTAGTTTGAATTCTCTTTAGATTCTACTTATCAGCCTCTTGTCAGGTTTGTAGCATGTAAATATCTTCTCCCATTCTGAAGGTTACATGTAGGCTTTAGTCGTTGTATTCTTAGCTGTGCAGAAGCTTTTTAGTTCGGTCCTGTCCTATTTACTTATTTTTGGCATTGCTCCAATTTCTAAGGAGGGCTTCTTCATAAAATCTTTTACCAGTCAATGTTTCTAAGAGTTTTTCCTACACTTTCTTCAAGAACTTTTTATTATTTTGTGTCTTAAATTTAATTTTTTATCCAGTGAAAGTCAATTTTTGTAAATAGTCAGAGGAGCAGGTCCAGTTTCAGTCTTCTACAGGTAGCAAACCAGTTCTCTCAGCACTGTTTATTAAATAGGAATTCTTTTCCCTACTGCAGGCTTTTGTTTGGTTTATCAAAGATGGCGATATGTGGCTGGGTTCATCTCTAGGTTCTCTATTCTATTCCATATCTATATCTCTAATCTTTTGCCTGCACCATATTATTTTTAATAACTGTGGACTTGTAGTGTCATCTGAATTTTAGTAATGTGATGCCTTCAGATTTGTTTCTATTTCTTAGAATTTCATTGGCTTTTTGAGTTTTTTCTGGTTTCATATGAAACAAAGTACTATTTTCCAACTTCTTCAAAGTATGATTTTGATACTTCAATGGGGATTCCACTAAATCTGGAGATTGCTTTGGGTAGTATGGACATTGTAACAATGCTGACTCTTCCCAGTCTTGAAAATGGTGCGTTTGCTAACATCTTTGGCTATTTCTTTTCTCAGTATTTTCTAGTTTTTTCTGTAAAGAACCTTCATGTCCTTTTTATGTGTATTCCCTCCCCAGGTATTTCATTTTCTTTCAAACTACTGTTAAGGGTATTGTGTCTTTGACTTGATGTTGAGCCTGACTTTTACTACTTTTATTGGAGTATATGAAGGCTACTGATTTTTGGACTTTGATTTTGGTGATAGTGGGGATCCTTATCTAGCTCCAGTTTTTTTTTTTTTTTTTTTTTTTTTTTTAAAGTAACCCTCAGTAGAGTGCTATGGCATCATACTTCACAGCAACCTCAAACTCTTGAGTTCGATCGATTGTCTTGCCTCACCCTCCCAAATAGTTGTGAGTACAGGTGCCTACCACAACACCTGGCCATTTTTAGAGACGGGGTGTTGCTCTTGTTCCAGCTGGTCCCGAACTCTTGAGCTCAAGCAATCCACCTGCCTCAGCCCCCTAGAGTGCTAGAATTACAGGTATGAGCCACTGCACCTGGCCTTGGTTCTAGTTCTAAGTGGAAATAAGTTCGGGTTTACACCATTTAGTACAATATTGGCTGTGGGTTTGTTGTAGATGGCATCTATCAGTTTAAGAAATGCCCCACCTATGCCTATTTTCTTAAGTGTTTTTGTCAGAAAAGGATGCTAAATTTTGTTGAATACTGTTTATGTGTCTATTGAAAGGATCATACAGTCATTGTTTTTGCTTCCGTTTATGTGGTGAATTACATTTATGGTTTTACATATGTTGAACCAACTATGCATCCCTGATATTAAGTCCACTTGGTCTTGGTGTATTATAAAGCCTGCCTTACCATTATGTATTATTTATTTATTTAATTATTTTATATTATTTTTTATTTTCTTATTATTATTTTTTATTTTTTATTTTTTGCAGTTTTTGGCTGGGGCCGGGTTTGAACCCACCACCTCTGGTATATGGGGCCAGCACCCTACTCCTTAAGCCACAGGCACCACCCTATATATAATTTTTGAATGTGTCACTTTTTTATATTTGCTAGGATTTTATTGAATATTTTTACAGCCAATATTAATTTTTGATGTTGGTCTGCAGTTTTCCTTTCATGCTAGGTGCTTCCTGGTTAGAGTATCAGGGTGATGTTTGCTTCATAGATGTGTTAGGGAGTGTTCATTCTTTCTCAATGTTTTGGGATAGGTTATGCAATACAGATACATGCTCCCCTTTGAAGGTTTGGTAGAATTCTAATGTGCAACAATCTATTTAAGGACTTTCCTTTCTTGGAAGGTCTTTTATTGTTGCAATTTTGGTGCTTGATTTTGGTCTGCTCAAAATATCTGATTTCTTTGGGTTGAGAACAGAGAGGTGGTGTTATTCCAGGTACTGGTTTATTTCTTCCATGGTTTCAATTTTCAGGAGATTTTGTAGTTTTTGTAGAGCATGGAGGGTTTTTTTTTTTTTTGTAGTAAACAGTGATAATCTTTTGTATCACAGTGCTATATCATACTATTTCTCCTTTTTTTGTTTCTGATTGAAGTTATTAGTGATCTTACTTTTCTGTTTCTAATTAATATGTTCAAGGGTTTATTAATTTTATTAATCTTTCCAAAGAACCAGGCAGCACCTGTGGCTCAGTGAGTAGGGCGCTGGCCCCATATACTAAGGGTGGAGGGTTCGAACCCAGCCCCGGCCAAACTGCAACAAAAAAAAAAAAGCTGAGCATTGTGGCGGGTGCCTGTCGTCCCAGCTACTCTGGAGGCTGAGGCAAAAGAATCGCCTAAACCCAAGAGCTGGAGGTTGCTGTAAACGGTGACGCTATAGCACTCTACGGAGAGCGACAGAGTGAGACTCTGTCTCTTAAAAAAAAAAAAAAAATTTCCAAAGAACAAACTTTTTTCTCTCTGATCTTTTAAATGGTTCTTATGTTCTCAATTTCACTTAATTCTGCTTAAGTTTTGGTTATTTCTTTTCTTCTACTACATTCTGGATTGGATTGCTCTTCTTTTTCCAGGTCCTTGAGATGGTTCCTCAGGTTGTCAATGTGCACTCTTTCTGATTTTTTGTTTGTTTGTTTGTTTTTTGTATGTGAGCATTTAATTGGGATATATTTCCCTTTAGGAATTGTCTTTGCAATATCCCACAGGTTTTGATAGCTTGTAGCTTCATTATCATTTTGTCCAAGAAAGCTAATGATTTCCTTATCACCTCTTTGACCCAGCTGTGATTCAGCATAAGGTTGGTTAGTTTATATGGGGATGAACATTTCTATTGGGGTTGAGTTCTACTTTTGTTCAATGGAAGTCTGAAAACATACAAAGTATAATTTGTATTATTTTAAAATTGTTGAGATCCTATCTGTGTACCAAGATATAATCAATTTTGGAGGATGACCTATGCACTGAGGAGTAGAACACATACTCAATTTTACTGAGAAGGAATGTTCTGTATATGTTCATTAAGCCCATTTGTTCTAAAATTTTGTCAAATCCATTCTTTGTTAGTTTCTGCTTGGAGTGTCTGTTTAGTTCTGTCAGAGGGTTATTGAATTCCTCAATTATTAGGGTCTTTCAGGATATAATATTTCTAAGATTATTTAGGGTTCCTTTATATGTCTAGAAGTATTTAAGTGGTGCATAGATACTTAGGATTGAAATGTCTTCTTTCTGTAATGTTCTCTTGACTAACATAGTGTCTATCTTTGTCTTTCTTTTGTGTGTGTGTTTGTGTGTGTGTGTTGGTTTAAATCCAACTGTATCCACAAACATGATTGCAACCCAGGCTTTCTTCTGATTTCTATTTGCCTGTATTTTCCAACACTTCACCCTGAGTCCTGTTTTTTCCTTAGAGGTTAGATTTCCTGAAGAAAACATAAGGTTGGCTTGTGTTTTCTTTTTATCTAATGAGTTAGCCAATGTCCCTTAAGTGAGGAATTCAAGCCAATCACATTTATTGAGATAATTAATATGGTGAAGTTCGGTTCATCTTATTTTTGTGGTGGTCCATTGCTTAGGTTCATTACTTGCACCAGTTTAAAAGCTAGGCTTTGTCCTTTAGTTCCCAAGTGTCTTTATTTAGTGGTGGTCAATAATGGTGGTCAGTGTGAAGAACAGGTCTGAGTACTTCCTGAAGAGCTGGTCTTATTGTGGCAAAATTACTCAATGTTTGCATTTAGTAAAAGATTTGATTTCTCTATCAAATATGAAACATAGTTTAGAGTATAAACTCTTCACCTAAAAATTATTTTGCTTGAGAAGGTTAAAGGCAGAAGACCACATTCTTCTGGCTTAAAAAAATTCAGCTGAAAAGTTTGCTGTCACCCTGATATTTTTCTCCTTGCAGGTAAGAATTTTCTTATGCTTAGCTGCTTACAGAATTTTTTCTTTCATTTTCACTTTGGACAAATTACAATGTATCCAGGAGATGCTTCAATTGAGTTTTGTTTTAATTGAGTTGTGCTAGGGTTCTGAAGCTATCTAGAATCTGAATTGCTGGGTCTCTTGCAATGCTTTGGAAAATTTCCACCATAATATCCTGAAGTAGAGGTTCCACGCTTTTAGTACTCTTTGCTTTTACTTCAGGAATCCCTATGATTCATAAATATGTGCGTTTAGCATAGTCCCTTATTTCTCTCAATAATAGGTCTGCTTTTACTCTCTTCTGCCTCTTTGAATGCTTGGGCTTCAAAGAATGCTGCCTTTCAAAAAAGTATAGTCTTTAATTTCTGAGATTCTTTCTTCTCTGTATTCTACTCTACTTCTGAGACTCTTTACTGTGTTTTGAAACTCTCTGAATGACTCTTCCAAGTCCTTAAGCTCTGATATATCTTTTCTAATTATGTTCAGATCCTTGGTGACTTTGTTTTTAATGTCACTGATTTTTTAGATAGTTTTTTGGCTTCTTTTCTTTCTTTATTCATCTTATTCTCAATTTAATTCATCTTACTTGCCATTCATATTCTGAATTAATTTTTTGACATTTTAACAATTTCTCTACAGATGGTATTTTCAGCTGTATCTCCCTTGTAACCTCTTTGGGGAGTTAATCTGCTCTGATTTTTCATGTTGTCAGGGATTTTTTCCTGATTCCACCTCATGTGTATTTTCAGTTTATTTATATATTTATTATACTTTTTAACTGAAATGTTAGGTTGACCCTAAATTGTTTTGAGAAGTAATCTACTTGGAATTTCTTAGGCAGCATCCAGGAGACCTGTTTGGAAATTAAAATTGTCAGGCTGAAATCAGATCCAGAGACCGGATCAGATGGCAAGTGCCAATCCTGCCTCAAACAAATTAAAAGACACGTTTTCACTAGAGTTCAGGCTACAACAGATTCAAAACACTGCAGCTTTCGCCTGGAGTAAGGAAAGGAGAACCTGTAACTTGCTGAAATTTCCTAGGCACAGAATCAATCCCACAGAAAAACACATTAAAAAAGCCCTGGTCTCTGCCTAATCTGGGCCATGGCTTTCACCTGTGTTTGAGGGTGGGGAGACCTGTGGCTTGCTGTTTCCTTCCCAGGAATTTCCCATAGTGACTATGGGGAATAGCCTAGGCTAGCCCTAGACTAGACATGGCCTTCTCCAAGTTGGCAGGACTGAGTTAGGGCCCTTACAGTAGTGGGGGACAGGGGGATGCTGGGCACAGATAGCAGGCAGCACCACTGCATAGGGTAGAAAAGTTCCCCTTAGCAGAAGGGAGAGTAAGGATAGACTTGTCCTTCACCAAAGTTAGTGTAGTTGAGCCACCATTCCCTCCTGCACTGGGGGCCAGGACTCACTCAATTCATTGGGCCATGTAGTGCAGAAGGCCCTCAGAGATCCTGCAAGACACACTGAGGTGTAAGGCCTGTCTCTCTTTCCTCCCATGGCCAGTTAAGGATCCTGCTTGTTGCTGATAACAGAGCAAGTGGCATCTGTAATCCTTACTTCCTCAGTTGCTATGAGGGCTGGATGGTTTTCAGGTGAAAAGGTTTCCTTCACCTTTCTGATGTCTTGGTGTGGGGAAGCCCCTCCAGGCTGTATGGCTGAATATCCAGCTATCTGTATGCCTCACCCATAGACTGGTAAACAGACTTATGCAGGGAAATGTTTGTCAAGCAACCCAAGAAAGATGGGGATGGGTGTAGCCTCAAGGCAGCAAGGCAGCTGGAGCCCAAGTTGCTTACTATTCTGCCATGCAATGAGCCCAGACGAACCTATTCGTAGGTACAAGAAAACTGGGTCTTATTCCCTTGTGGCACTCTCCTGTGGAGTGAGAGATTCTGTGGTTCACTGCTGAGAGAGCCCTCAGGTGGGGGAGGAGTCCCCCTTACTGTTCTATTCTCGAGGCTCTTCCAGTCTGGTCCTTTCTGTAACTATCCTCTGTTCTCTTCCTCCTTTTTTCTCATCTTCCTCCTTACAGCTTGTCTCAGTGGGGTTGCTGAGTGCCTTCATTTCTTCTCCTTGTGATACACCCACCAATTTCAACTGTTGCCAGACCAAGAATTCTGTCCACCTGTTATCGAAGCCAATTAATGGAGAAGGGATGGGAGAGCAACAGCTTCACTTTTATTTACAGAAAAGCAAGCAATTCTGGAGAGCAGCAGGGATATCTCCCCCAAAGAACTTCTCTACCCTCCCCTTTCTCTGTGTTATTTTTTATTCTCGCAGTAAAAGTAAACATCAATAATGTTATTACTCATCATAGTATACATTAAACATATTCCTCCTTATATTTTACAAGGCTACACAATATTTTCCTATTTGAAAGTGATTATATCTTCAATGTGTTTTTACTCTAGACTAAATTTATAGTTAGTCAATACTTTACTGGGTGCACAGAGTGTGCTGGGTTCTTGACTGGTACTGTGAAGTCTAGTTCCCCAATTTTTCTATGACAGTAGCCTTGGAAGTGAATAAACAATCTCCACATGTCAGCACATAGGCTCATCCGGCCTTGTTAGGGCCTGACCAGCAGCACCCTTCATAAAATGGCCATTCAGGTCAACAGTGGCTGGTAACACAACTACTCTGGTTTTGCTTCAGTCCAACTTTTCTCCTTCTAGATGATGGCTTATGATGAAAGCTGCCTCTAGTTGGCCATCTTGCCCCATATCCCTGATAAATTTGGTTTTAAACACTATATATGACTCTATTCTTCAGTTAAATTGAGTATAACTTCACTTACTACAACCCATGAACTCAAAATAAATGGTGGTTAGTAACAAGGTTTAGTGTGAGACAACATTTCCTGGGCTTTTCTTCTTATTCTGTTATTCTTCCTATTCATTATTTGCATAGATCCCATCATCTTTGGCAAACCAAGGTATATTGGAAAATTCTCCTACTTACTTATTCTAATATAAGGGGTAAATTCTTAGGTAATTATGCCCTAGAGTTTTGTAATTCCCCAGATGTGCATAATGGTGTTACCCATGTCCCAACATCTTTGTCTGTATCATCTTGTCATGGTACCAGAAGCTGGATCTCATAGTTGTATCCTTTAGTCAAATTGAACAGTGAAAGTATATCTATCTATCCATTATATCAGGTAACTTGAAGACAGGAGATGATGCTTATAGCTACTTTTTATTCATAAAGGATAAAACACTGAGTCATGAAATGAAGTTTAAAAATCAGGTAAAATCAGAGAAACCTAAAAAACACTAAAACGTTATGAAAAAATGAGTTTTGCTTTATATAAACTTTGATAATGGAGCAAATGGGTAAGAGAATGTTGAAGTTTCTGATAAATTCTTGCAAAATTGCTCTGTATAAACGTACTTCATGAAATAACACTGCTTTTGTCATATCCTCATCAATTCCAGGTTTAACCAGATTTAATTGTTAGTAGAAGTCCACATGCATTTTGAACAACAAAAAAAGGCTCAACTCAAACATTTTATCAATGATTGTCATAAACCTCAATCACTTTTCTTGGCTATTAAATAAAAATAGTTTGTCGTTACACTAAATAGCCTCAGAAAATATTTTTTGACTTCTTTCACATGACATATTTATGATTTCCTGTATTATTCATTCTAGTCAGACTGTCAAAACTCTCTCTTTAAAAATCTTCTACTTTTAATTTGCTGCAGCTTATTAAAGCTTATTATAATTCTGTCTAAACTTAAACTGGCTCTGAATGAAAGCCTGGAATGTTCCCTCATGAATAAACTTAATGACATGACATCTATTTTGAATGCTGATGTTGTTTGCTTGTTTGTTTGTTTGTTTAAATCCTGGATTTCATCTGTGTTCTGAATACTTAAGGAAACTGGGGACTGAGAGCTGGGATTTCTACAAGTATTTTAAAACTGCATTGTTAAAGGTACTTTTAAGAAAAGCTACAGCAGAAATTCCTTTCAATGATGGCATAGGAAACGAAGAGAATGGATATTTTATGTGTATTTCATATTACATCAACTCTGAAGCATTATAAAGTAATCTTTTCAAATTTTAAAATTTAAAATTCATGAAATAAGTATAGAAAATATATCATATGAACATGGAAACATGGATAAACATGTCACCATATTCTAGAGGTAGTCCAGCACAATTGGTTAAGAGCATGACTCAGGAGTCTGACTCACTGACTTTGAAATATAGCATCTTCTTTCCAGCTGTGTAACACTGACAAGTCACTCATACCTGTATGACTTAGTTTTCATATATATAAAACAGGAATAATTTAATAGTATTTTCCATTAAAAATTGTTAGGAAAGTGAAATGAGTAACATATATGTGTATAAAACAGGTAGAACATTACTTGGTATATATTCAAATTTAAATGAAGCCATTTGAAACACAAGAACTTTTTTACATTTTATTTTGTTTTACTTCATAATCATCAAAGAAATTCTATTTTATGTCATCGTAAAACATTATATTCTCTATAAGGTTTTGCTATGCCTGTCTTGTTTGTGACTTTAAGTTAGTGGCTAGCATGGTGGTTAAGATAGAAACAGGAATTTAGTAGGTATTTGCTGATCAAATGAATGAATGGCTCATGTTTGAAAACTTACTATTTTAGATATAGCATAGGTGATGTTGTTATAGATGGTGGAGAGAAATTATTTCTGCTACAGTAAAAAGTAAACTGTCAGTGCTGGCAGGGCTTTATTCAATTATGAAGAGCTTTGTGATCAATCCCTGGTTCATTGAAAGAGTATTATTTGGTATTTAACTTGACCCAGTCAGATTTTAATGCCAAGAATATGATGAACTAGCAGCTCATCCTATAAAATAATTATATATAATTGTTCATTATATTATTAGAAAAAATAAAATGGATAAAGCAATTACATTAGGTAGGTTCTGATGTGACTTGTAATATTCCCGTATATAGATGGAAATTTTGTAATAGCTATTAAAAATTATAGTAAATGGCAATCTCTAGGCTGTTCTTGTCTCATGTCAATACAATTACCTTTAAATTACATTTTTAAAAAATCGCTCAAATGAATTAACGTACCTACCCATCAAAAATACTATAAATAGGTGGAGCAAGATGGCAGACCAGAAGGACAGTTGAGCTGAGCTCTCCGAGAACAACTGGGGAAAAAGAGTGACCTCAGCCATACCTGGCACGGGGACCTTACTCAGTGTAGTACTTAAGGGAGCATAGCCAGGAGTGATGATCTGGATACAGCATATAATACTGAGTGGTGAAAATCTGATGAATTAAGCAAGTGATTGAGACCCACTGGGATCGGCTGACCTCACACAGAGGTCCAAGATAGGAGGAAGCCTTTCTCAAGTTTTCAGTTGTTGGAGGAAGCCGAACATTTATTGGAAAGCTTGGAAGAGTGAGTGGATGCGAACAGCATACAGCGAATGAATGTGAGTGCCTGTTGGAGTGGATTTGCCATAGGTATGGTGGCTGGCATAGCAGCCATACTGAGAAGGTCTGGGCAGCCAGGGGGTTGCCATTGTGGGAAGGTGGTGAGAAGGTCTTAGCAGGGGCTTTAACCACTGATGTCTTAATTATGCCTGCTGGGATCAGAACTCCACCCTTGGGATAGGCTGAAGGACTCCCACATCCTACAGGAATTGTTGTGAGGGGGCACTGTGAGACCTGCTCCTGAAGAATTCTTGTGAGCTGTAAGATCCCAACCTGGCAGGGTCTGAATGCAGAAGAAACAATCAGGCAATCACTGACATCCACTAAGTTAGGAAAAAGGACCATAGAAGTTGCTGGCTGTGTTCTCCATCTCCTAAAAATACCACAGCACCACCTAATGTCTCAGAAACACATTGCAACATATTGTCATTAAGAGCAAGGACTCCTGTTTTTGTTTTTTTTTTTTTTTTTTGGCTGTGAGGAAGAATTTGGCTTTCCTGAGGTTGAGGCCACTTCAAGACCTTAGATCTAAAGCAAAGTAATTTGAAGCAAAGGAGAAAGTCATAAGGAAAAAGGAGGACAAGGAAGTGAATAAGAAGAAAGAATACATGAGGAGGAACCAACAGAAAATATTAAGCAACATGAAAAACGAAAACAGAGCAACTCTCCCAAGGGACCATGAGGCAGCTACTGCAAAAGACTCCACCTATTAATGGATTTGACAAAAATGGAATTTAAAATATGGATGATAAAGATAATAAAAGGATTGAAAAGAAAATGGAAAGACATGACCAACAGTCAGATGAGAGATATGTAAAATATAGAAAGGATAATGGCAGAGCTAAAGAAAATGAAGGAGACAATCAGAAAATGGAAGATGTAGTAGAAGGTATCAAAAATAGGTTAGATAATGGAGAAGGAAGGACTTCAGAAATATAAGATAAAGTTTTCAAGTTAACCTATGTAGTTAAAGAGGCAGAAAAGAAGAGAGAGAAAGCAGAACAGGCACTTAGAGAACTACAAGACTCCATGGAATGTTCAAACATACAAATTATATGGATTCATGAAGGGAAAGAAATGTCCCAAAGGGATGGAAGCCCTAGGAGACTATCATAAATAAAAACTTACCAAGTTTTACTGAAGACCCTGACACACATCTTTCAAATGGATATTGAACCCCGTGTCATCTCAACTCAAAGAAAGATTCTTTAAGACACACTGTAATGAATAAGGACAAAGCAAAAATGAAGGAAAAGATTCTGCAAGCAGCCAGGAGTAAGCTCCAATTGACCTACAGATGTGGAGCCATTATGATGACAGCAGACTTTTCAACTGAAAGTTTCCAAGCCATAAGAGCATGGTCATCCACCTTCAACTCTCTTTAACAAACAATTTTCAGCCCAGATTCTGTTTCCTGCTAAACTAAGCTTCATAATTGATGGAGAAATAAAATCTCCTGCAGATCTACAAGAATTGAGGAAATTCACCACAACAACACCAGCTCTACAGGAAATACTTATACCTACTCTTAATACTCACCATCAAAATGACCACCAGAAAAGTAAACATCCAGAAACTAAAGTTCAAAATTTAGCTTCCACAATGGCGCAAGGGTTAAAACTACACAACGGACTTTTACAAAATAAGATGAATAGAACTCCACCCCACTTATCAATTATCACAATAATGTCAATGGACTGAATTCACCACTGAACAGGTACAGGCTTGCTGAATGGATAAAAAAAAAAAATCACAAAATAGTGATATAAATGTTTCGAAAGGAGGCTAGGTATTGTACCTGTAATCTTACCTTTTCAGGAAGCTGAGGCAAAAGGATCACTTGAGTCCAGGAGTTCAAAATCAGCCTGTACAACATAATGAGCTCTTGTCTCCACAAAAAATTTAAAAATTAGCCAGGCATGGTGGCACATACCTATAGTACTAGCTACTCAGGAGCTGAGGCAAGAGGATCCCTTGAGCCCAGGAGTTTGAAGCTGCAGTGAGCTATGATCATGCCATTGTACTAGCCTGGGCAATATAGATTCTGTCTCTAAAAAAGTTTTTTTTTTTTTTTGAGACAGTCGCATTATTCATCCTTGGTAGAGTGCTGTGGCATCACAGCTCACAGCAACCTCCAACTCTTGGGCTTAAGCGATTCTCTTACCTCAGCCTCCCAAGTAGATGGGACTATAGGTGCCCACCACAGTGCTTGACTATTTTTGTTGCTGTTGCTATTGTCATTGTTGGTTAGCTAGCCTGGGCGGAGCTCAAACCTACCAGCCTCAGTGCTGTGGCTGGCACTATAACCACTGTGCTAGGGGTGCCGAGCTTGTCTCTAAAAAATACTGAGGGTGGCGGGTTCAAACCTGGCCTGGCCAAACTGCAACAAAAAAATGGCCAGGCATTGTAGCGGGTGCCTGTGGTCCCAGCTGCTCTGGAGGCTGAGGCAAGAGAATCGCCTAAGCTCAGGAGTTGGAGGTTGCTGTGAGCTGTGATGCCACATACTCTACCAAGGGCAACAAAATGAGACTCTGTCTCTTAAAAAAAAAAAAAAAAAATTGGGCTTGGTGCACATAGTTCAATGGTTAGGGTGCCGGCCACATACACTGAGGCAGTAGGTTCAAACCTCAGCCCGGGCCTGCTAAAAAACAATGACAACTGCAACAAAGAATAGCTTGGCGTTGTGGCAGGTGCCTCTAGTTCCAGCTACTTGGGAAAGTGAGGCAGGAGGATCACTTGAGCCCAGGAGTTTGAGGTTGCTGTGAGCTATGGTACCACAACAATTAATTCTAGGTGACAGAGTGAAACTGTCACAAAATAAATAAATAAAGAAATGTTTTGAGAGGAAAGGGTAAAAGAGGTACATATATAATCTAAATATTCTTCTAGGAAGTTAGTGGATAATATTTAAATTGATAAATATGAAAATAACAGAGGACATTGTTTAGAGATGGCAGAGGATATCTACTTCCCCGTATTCCAATGTTCTGGAAGTTTTGGATACATTTTCCCAGCCTCTCTGGCAGCTGATTAAAGTCATGTGAAGTGAAATGGTGTCTCGGGCAGTGCCCATAGCTCACTGGGTAGGGCACCGGCCACATACACAGGGGCTGGCAGGTTCAAACCCAGCCTGGGCCTGCTAAACAACAACTGCAGAAAAAAAAAAAAAAAAAAGAAAGAAAGAAAGAAAAAAAAAGGTGGGCATTGTGGCGGGCACCTGTAATCCTAGCTACTTGGGAGGCTGAAGCAAAAGAATAGCTTAAGCCCAAGAGTTTGAGATTGCTGTGAACTATGACACTACAACTGCCCTCTACCCAGGGCAACAGCTTGAGATTCTATCTCAAAAGAAAAGAAAAGAAAAAAGAAATGGTGTCTCTTCCATATTGTACCCCTTCCTTCTTACTGGCTGGAATGCAGACATGACAGTAGGCACATGAGCAAGTATCTTATCCCACAGGATGGAAGCCACATGTCAAGGACAGCAGAAAACAAGATAGAAGAAGCCTGAATCCCTGACACCATGGATCCACTGCACTGGCCTTGGATTGCTCACACACTACTAATTGAAACAAACCCTTTGGCTTAAGCTGCTATTATTTTGACCCTTTATTAACATCCAAGACAGTGTAACAATTAATACAAAATTTGGTGCCAGAAATACAGCTCCATGTAGTAAGGACTCAGATATTCCAGGCTGGGAATCTGTTGACTCTTTTACCAAAGTAAAAAGTTGGTGGCTCTGCACCTGTAGCTCAAGTGGCTAAGGTGCCAGCCACATACACCAGAGCAAAAATTCTCAATAAAATCATAGCAAATAGATTACAGATATACGTTAAAAAAACATTGATCATGATCAAGTGGTTTTCATTCCAGGGATGCAAGGCTGGTTTAACTTTGCAAGTCCATAAACATACTTCACCATATCAACAGAAGCAAAACAAAGACTGGGTGATTCTCTCAATAGATGCAGAAAAAATATCCAATAAAATTTAGCATCCTTTTCTAATTAGAACTCTGATGAATACAAGCATAGGTGGCACATTTCTGAATCTGATCAAAACCATCTTTGACAAACCCACAGTTAATATTGTACTGAATGGAGTAAAAATGAACTTCCACTTAGAACTGGAACCAGACAGGGTCTTACTCTGTCACCATTACGATGCAACATAGTGCTGGAAGTTCTAGCCAATACAATCAGGCAAGATAAGGAAATAAAGGGCATCTAAATGGGGGCAGAAGAGGTCAAACTGTGGCTCTTTGCCAACCACATGATCTTATACTCAGATCCCCAAAGACTCAACCACAGACTCCTGGAAGTGATCAAAAAACACAGCAATGTCTCAGGATATAAAATCAATATCCATAAATCAGTAGCCTTTGTATATGCCCAAAACAGCCAAGATGAGAAGCAAATTAAGGACAGTATTCCATTCACCATAGCTTCAAAAAGAGGAAAAAATGAAATACCTGAGAATATACATAAGAAAAAATGTGAAGGACCTCCAAAAAGAAAATTATGAAACCCATGAAAAGAAATAGCAGAAGATATTAACAAATGGAAGAACATAACATTGTCATGGCTGGGAAGAGTCAACACTGTCAAAATGTCTATACTAATCAAACAATCTACAGATTCAATGCAATCACCATTAAAATACCATCATCATACTTTCAAGATCTGGAATAATTCATTCTTCATTTTGGTTAGAACCAGAAGAAACCCTGTATAGCCAAGGCAAATCTTAGTAATAATAACAAAGCTGGGGGTATCACCCTACCAGACTTTCAGCTTCTGTATAGCTAAGGAGACAACCACCAAAGCGAATAGACTACCATCACAATGGGAAAAGGTATTTGCATATTATGAATCAGACCAAAGCTTGATAACTAGAATGTACAGAGAACTCAAATTATTCAATGAAAAAAAAAAATCCCTTATATCAATGGGCAAGTGAGATGAATAGAACCTTCTCTAAAGAAGACAGATGAATGGCTAACAAGCATATGAAAAAATTCTCATCATCCCTAATCAGAGAAATGCAAATCAAAACCACCCTGAGATATCACTTATTCTTATCCCAGTAAGAATAGTCCACATCACAAAGTCACAAAACTGCAGGTGCTGGCAGGGATGTGGAGAGAAGGGAACACTTTTACACTGTTGGTGGGACTGCAAACTTATACAGCCTCATTCGAAAGAAGTACGGAGAATCCTCAAAGAACTCAAATTAGACCTCCCATTTGATTCCACAATCCAATTACTAAGCATCTACCCAGAAGAAAAAATCATTTTATCACAAGGACATTTGCAACAGACTGCTAATCATAGCTTACTTTACAATTGCCAAAATGTGGAAACAGCCTAAATGCTGACCAACCCAGGAATAGATTAACAATCTGTGGTATATGTATACTATGGGATATTATTCAGCCATTAAAAAGATGGAGACTACATCTTTTGTATTAACCTGAATGGAAGTGGAACTCATTTTTGTCATTAAAGCATCACAAAAATGGAAGAGCAAGAATGCAATGTACTCAATTCTAAAATGAAGCCAGTATATGAGCTAATACAAGTGGGGGAAGGGGAACGAGGGAGTGTGGAGAGGGGGGAAAAGGGGCCACATCTTTTGGGGGTGGGACACAATTATAGAAGGGACTTTATCTAACAAATGCCATCAGTGTAACCTAATTTTTGGTGCCCTTAATGAGTCCCAAACAATAAAAAATAAATAATTATACATAATAAAAATGACTTAAGAAAATTTTTCTCATGTATTTAAAGTCAAATGTGTAGAACCTCAATTTACAAAAGATGTTTGTAAAGAAAAAAGAGCACAGACAAGAAGAAAAATGGACAAAAGACATAACAGGCAGATGCAAAATAAGAAACATAAATGGTCAATAAATCTCACTGGTAATAAAAATGCAAATTAAAATGAGACATATTTTCTTCTCTATGTAATTGGCAAGGGTTTAATGAAAAGTTTTTAGTGATGACAAAATTTTAGGGAATTGAATACTCTCACACCCTGCTGGCTATTGTATAAATTGTTACAATCAGTCTGCAGAAGAATTTAGCAAAACAAGATGTCTTTGAAATGTTCATACCCTTTGACTCAACAATTTTACTTCTAGAAATATATCCTATGAAAAGAACTGGATAAGTAGGCACCTATGAATGTACAAGGATATTTCTCATATAAATTGCTTCTAATAATGAAAAAACTGAAGGCAACCTATACATATATATATATATATATATATATATATATATATATATATATATATATGTGTGTGTGTTATACTTCAAGAAATAGTAGGGTGGCACCTGTGGCTCAAGGAGTAGGGCACCAGCCCTATATACCAAAACTACAGGCAAATTATTTTTCCATATTGCAAATAATAAATTGAATAATCAGAAAAAATGAACTAGGTCTATTAAATGCTTAATTCCAGGCTCTTGCAAATATAATAGCTTAGAAAGAAGTGGAAGAGCAGGTTGACAAATAGTACATGATTGTGTTCCTATTTTTATTACAATGATATATTGAAAGATATAAAATTGGGCAGTGGGGTTTTAAGAAATTTTAGTTCCCTATTTTCACACATGTATTTCTTCAATGAATGTTCAGGTATAGTGAATGTTTGAAGGTATAGTTTGAAAAGAATTGGATTGTTAAACTTAATTGTTAGGTCACTGAAGTCATATTTAGGAACTCAAAGTCAAAAATCATTCTAGAACTATAGAGAAGTATATGTATGTGCATGTGTGTATATACTGTGAGTATGGTAATGGAAAATAGTAAGCTGACTTTTCCATTTATTGACTAATATGTTCTAGTAATTTTATTTCAATAATTGAAATAGTTCACTTCTTACACAAAACAGCCCTATTTCATGACTTGTAAAGATGTCTCAGAAGTTAGGGCCAGGTGCAGTGGCTCATGTCTGTAATTCTAGCACTCTAGGAGGCCGAAGTGGGTGGATCACTTGAGCTCACAGGTTTGAGGCCAGATTGAGCCAGAGCAAGACCTCATCTCTAAAAATATCCTGGCACTGTGGTAGTACGTGTAGTCCCAGCTACTTAGGAGGCTGAGGCAAGACACTCCCGTGGTTGCTGTGAGTTAGAATGCCATGCCACTCTACCAAGGGCAACAAAGTAAGACTTAGTCTCAAAAAAAAAAAAAGAAAGAAAGAAAAGAAAAGAATAAAATTAAAAAAAAAGAAAAGAAAAAAAGATGTGCCAGGTCAGAAGTAAATACAGTTAATTGAAGCCCAGTTTGCATAGCTAACCCTGTACCCAATTTCACATTTTTCCTGTGTTTACCTTAATTTGAAGAGAATAATTTTATAACAATTATAATAGTGAAATTACTGTCACTCATTTGATAATTCAGTTTCCAAATAGATTATTGTGACTTTTACTGCATACATCCCATCAATTCATTTTTATGGACTATTTTCTTTGGGCCAGATATAGAGGGACAGAGACATGGTCCTTGCTCTAGTCAAGCACACTGTCTGGTGATGGAAAAGGTTACTCTGTGTAAGAAGTAATCATTTACTGAAATAGACTGTGTGGAAAATTGAAAGTGATCAAATAAATGATATTATTCTTTTATTCAAATACAGTCACTGGGTACAAAAAGGCATCATAGACACTGGAGGAACAACAAATAAACATAGCTTTTGGTCCCAGACACTCAAAATCAAGTATGGTAATACCAAAATGATTACCAAAACAATTTTGCAATGGATGTAGTAGCACCTGTGCTAACTGACTTGATGACTTGATGGGAGAAGAGCTGAAAAAATCACCAAGCAGAATACACTGAAATAATAAAACTATCCTCTTGAAAATATTTCTGAAGGCAGGATCTATTTACTAGGCTCATTTCCCTTTCATTTAGGTTAGCTTGATGTGATATACCTAGGACCAACTCGCTGCCTGAGAATATTGTTGTGAAGAGGTCATATTGTTTATAAAACTTTGGAAAATTTTAACGAACTACCTTCTTGTTTGCTACAAAAGTAGGATGCCGTAAATACATGTAATTTTATTGCCTGCTACAATTCAACACCATGTTTGTGCATTATTACCTAAATCTGTGTCAGGTTCTCCTTTGCATGGGTCAAAGTTTCCACTGGCGGTACCACATTGTCATCCTCATGTAGTCTCAAATGTTTCCTTCCAACTTGAAATCACTAAAGAATTGTCTCCTTGGAGTTATTATACAAAGTTAAAAGCAAGAAATTCTTGTCAGTGAAGCCAGAAATCAGTCATGGAAATGAGATTTTTCTGGTTATGTAACGCTCAGCATTTTAAGCTAGAGCCACAGGATACAGGATACATTTCTAAGAGACCCCTTAGAAAAACCCTCAACCACAAAAGTGAATGACTGAGGCATGAGAGTGAATGGTATTGAAAACCAACATACTGCAATTGGATATTTTCTCAGCAAATTAAGACTCTTCCTTCATTTATGACCATCGCTGTATCTCCTTGGAGAACTCAGCTATTTCTTCCAAACAATAAAACTGTTGTGATGGGTTAGAAAGCAATACCCCCCCAAATTATTTTGTCATAATCCATTTTATTAGCTATTATAAGAGAAATAATCTCACTCTCTCTAGAGTTACTTTAGCTCTTTGCCATCAGACTAAAATTTCTTACGTTCAAATTAATTGATTAGATGGATAAAATTTTCTTGCCTAGGATGTTAGAGATCCTCAGAATATCCTATTCCTCTTGTGATGGTTCTCAATACTTTCAGATATTACATATGCGTATACTCTCTACACTAACCAAATATGATATGTCTTTCTATGTGTAATTACTACTGGCGGTTGTAACTATTTTCCATCATGTTAATATCCTTCTATTTGAAGTACATGAGAACGCCCATTGAAAAATGCATACACAAATATACTTGAGTTATACTGGAAAACTAACTTTTTATTTCAAAAATGCAATAAGGCCATTCTTCCCCTCTCAATACCAAAATAACTGAACTCTGCGGAGTACCATTAATTGACAACACGTTGACAGAAAGTGTTATCTGCTCTTTGAGTTAATGTATATTGATCCCCCTGAAAAAATGTCAGAAGAAACTGATTTTGCAAAATCATCTCCTATAAATTGCCAATGAGTTTTTGTCAAGACTTTTAAGATGATATTCTAAGCAATAAATGTAAAATTCAGTGACTTTTAAATTGAAAGATTTTCTTTTGTTAAATTATGTATCGCAAGAGCTTAAGATAGCCCAAGGATGTATTCATGAATAATGAATTGGAAATATGAAAAAGAAACAGGTATGTTTTCTTATATTTTACATTAGCAAAGGACTATAAGATAAACAGTCTAGTGAAAATGTCCTTAAGATAATTTTTTTTTTTTTCTTTTGGGTAAATGCTTAGTAATTGGATTGTGGGATCAAATGGGAAGTCTAATTTGAGTTCTTTGAGGATTCTCCATACTTCTTTCCAAAGAGGCTGTATTAGTTTGCAGTCCCACCAACAGTGCAAAAGTGTTCCCTTCTCTCCATATCTGCACCAGCATCTGCAACTTTACGATTTTGTGATGTGGGCTATTCTTACTGGGGTTAAGTGATAACTCAGGGTGGTTTTGCTTTGCATTTCTCTGAAGATTAGGGATCATGGGCATTTGTTTCCTATGCTTGTTAGCCATTCATCTGTCTTCTTATTGCCATTTGCTACTTTATTAATTTCTGCTATGATTCTTATTACTTACTTTAATTTTTTCATGTTTATCAATTTGTTGTTTTTTTTTCTTTTTCTTTCAATATAATAAGGAGGTACAAATGTTTACATGGATAGACTGCATAATGCCAAAATCAGGACTTTGAATATGTTGTCACCAGGACTGTTTTCGTTACATACAATAAGCAAATTTTCCAACATTGCTTCCCTCCTTTTAATTTCTAATGTCCTTTAGAAATGCCAAGTCTACTAATCACTTAGCTCTCACAAATTAGTAAGAGTCTGTGGTGTTTGATTTCCCATTACTGAGATCTTTCACTTAGGATAGTGGTCTCTAATTCTATCCAAGTCTTAGCAAAAGACATTATTTCATTCCTTTTTATGATTAAGTGGCACTTCATGAAATACATTAACATATACCATATTTTCTGTATCTGCTCATGAATTGATGGGCCCTTAGGTTGATTCCACGTGATTGCAATTGTGAATTGTGCTGTGAATAATATTTGAGTAAAGATAATTTTTTCATAAAATGATTTATATTCCTTTGGGTACATCCCCAGTAGGGAGGTTGCTAGATCAAATTATATGTCTACTTTAGTTCTTTGAAACTTTTTTTTTTTTTGGCAGAGTCTTACTTTCTTGTCCCCAGTAGAGTGCTGTGGCGTATCTCATAGCAACATCAAATTCTGGGGCTCAAATGATTATCTTGCCTCAGCCTCCCAAGAAGCTGGGACTACAGATGCCTGCCACGATGTCCAGCTATTTTTTAGAGACAGGGGTCTCCTCTTGCTCAGACTGGTCTCAAACTCGTGAGCTCTAGGGATCCATCTGCCTCAGCCTCTCAAAGTCCTGGGATTACAGACATTTTTGAAACATCTTCCTTCATACTGGTTTCTGTTCACACAAAATATTTTTCAATCCCTTCACCTTGAGTATATTTCCATTCCTTTGCCTGTGTGAGTTTTGTGTTTGATCTGGCTTTATGGAGCAGATTTTGATTTTTTTAATCCACTTAGCTAATTTATGTCTTTTAAGTGGAACATTAAGACCATTCACATTCACTGTTAGTACTGATATATAGGAATTCATGTTGTGTCCATAAGGTTGAATGATATTGTGTTGTTTTATTTTCTTTCTTGTGTTACTGTTTTATAAGAGTTGTGAGCTTTAACTTTCAGGAGTATATACAGTGGTGGGTATCTATTATTCTGTTTTAAATATAGTGCTCTTTTGTCCATTTCCTGTAGGGAAGGTCTAGTAGTAACAAATTCCTTAGTGTCTGCTTATCTAGAAATGTCTTATTACTTCATTATTTATGAACTTTTTTATTTTATTTTATTTTTTCTTCTTGAAGAGACCACAAATGTTGGCTGGCTCTTGTTCTGTTTCTGAAGACTAAACATGGATGCTCAATCCTTTCTGGATTCTAAACTCTCTCCTGAGAATACTTCTGTTAGCCTGAATGGTTTTCCTTTATAGGTAAGTTCTTATTTTCATCTTGTAACCTGTAGCATTCTCTCCATTTTGACTTGGTGAGTTTGTGTTTTGGAGATATCCTATTTGGTTTGAATCTTCTCAGTATTTATTTACCATTATCATATATGGATATCTGAATTTCTGGCAATACTAGAGAAATTTCCTCAATAATTCCCTCTAATAGATTTTCCATGATATTTGATTTTTCTTCTCCCTTGGGGATAACTATAATTCTTATATTGAACCACTTTACATAGTACTATGTTTCTCTGAGTGACAACTCATTCCTTTTTATTCTTATTTATGCATCTTTGACTGACATGGTTAGATTAACAGCTTTGTCTTCAAGTTCTTAAATTATTTCTTCTGCTCTAACCTGTTGTTGAAGTTTTCTGCTGTATTTTGAAATCCCTTACATCTCTTTTTCATTGACTTAAGTTCTGTTATATCTTTTCTTATGTTGTGTATCTCTTAAGTAGCATCTTCATTTTTTTTTTTAGTCATGCACTGATGTATTTCATTTGGATTCTTTATGTTGGCTTTCAATTTTCTCTTCAATCGCATATATCTTATTTCCCATCCATATTATGACTCTCAACCATTTCATTTGAATTGGGGTTCATTGTTGGAGACCTGTTTTAATACTTTGGGGATGTTGAAACTGCACTTTTGCATGTTGAAGAGTTATTTTACTTGATTCTTTTTTATCTGAAATTTATTATCTGAGAAAGTCTGTAGTACATGTGTTCTTCTCTGCTGGGGTCTCAAACTACTGCCAACCACAGTGTCCAAGATTCACAAGCTAGTGCATCCCCCTGTGTCTTTCCTCTGGAACAAATGCTGCTGCACAGTTTCCATTCTGCTCCTTACGTCAGTTCTGTGAGCTTCTGCAGTGGAGGGTCCCTCCCAACCTCCAGATAGCAATGATTGTGGGGAAGGGTGGAGCCCCTCGTTTCTTTCATTTGTCTGTTCCTCACATGCACTTGCCTTCCCCATGCACCTCCAATCCCACATACCAGGCCAATTCTCTTCTTTCACCTACCCTTTAAGTTCCTTCTGTTATCTTCTCTTTTTATTCACAGTACTCTGTCTTAGATGATCAATCTGAAGGTGGTTATCCACTCACCACTTTCAATCCTCTCCTTGGCATGGGGAGGCTGCTTCTACTCACCATCTTCAAGATACTTGTCTCTTCTTTTTTCCATTTATTCTTCTTATAATACCTTTGGAATTTTTGTTTTCAGCTTTTCAAATATAAAGACATTGATTTCTCTTTGCATCTCATTTTGCATCAAATTATATTTGAAAAATGATAATATTCATTACATTCAGCTCTGCTCTTAATACATCTTTATTATTAATTATTATTTGATAAAAAAATTTTCAAAAATTTTTATTCCAAACGTAAGATTTTCAGATATGTTTTTTGGTATCATTTCTAATTATTGATTTTTATCAGATAATTTAATCCATATAATACTGATTTTAAAAAATAAAAAAATTAGTAAATAGTTAATTTCATAATAATTTTAGAAGTGCTTTTATAAGAATGTGTTTTATTAATTCCTTGGTGCAATATTCTTTCCATATTGAGAAACGCCTGCTTGCAAACTGTGATGTTTACAAAATTATAAGTATCCTAACAAATTGTTTGTTTTTGTTTTCTCTTTGACATATTAAGGGAGATTTGTTGGAACTCATAATATCATGATTGATTCATCATGTTTTTCTTGAACCTGTAAATTATTTATTTACCTGAAACCTACATTTACATATTTAATTCCCAGGATTAAAGCATGTTTCTCTTAAGTGAATATTTTTATTGAGGTTGTAGTCACATAACATATAATTCACAGTTTTAAGCACTGCACAATTCAGTGACATTTAGTACATCACGTGTGCCACTGTCACCACTATCTAGTTGCAGAACATTGTTATCACCCCTCAACAAAACCCCCTATTCATTATTCAGTAAGTTTCCATTTCTTTTTCTCCCCAGGTCCCTGGAAACCATGAATTTGTTTCCTGTTTCTATGCATTTACAAACATTGGATATTTCATATAAATTAAATGCAATATATGACTTTTTGTATTTTATGTCTTTTACTTAGCAAAATATTTTCAAGACTAATCCATATTGTAGCACATATTAGTACAACATTTCTTTTTGTGGCTAAATAATATCTCCTTTTAAGGGTATGCTTTATACGTTCTTCAGTGGACATTTGGGTTGTTTCTATCAGTGGAATTCCTCAGTCACATGATCATTCTACATTTAATATTTTGCAAAATATCAAACTATTTCCTTTAGTTTCTGAATGCGTTTTACATCTCCACCAGCAATATGTGAGGGTTCCAGTGTACCCACATCCTCACCAACAATAGTTTTTCTCTTCTTTCTATCATAGCCATCTGTATGATGCCCCATGATCATATCAATGTACACAGCTATGATTTAATAAAAAAATATATGTATCATAGACATCCTACTCTGTGTGGAGTAATTTTGATTAGCATTTCTCTAATGCAAAGATAGTGAATGTCTTCTTGTGTGCTATTTTGTACACCTTCTTTAGACAAATGTCTATTAACTCTTTGCCCATTTTTTTCAATTGGGTTCTTTGTGATTATATTAAATAATAAAATTCTGTATATGGTGTGGATTCTAAACAGTTATCCTATATGGTTTGTAAATATTTTCTCCCATTCTGTAGATTCACTTTTCACTTTCTTGATAGAGTTCTTTGATAAACAATTTTTTTTAGTTTTCATAAAGCTCAAATTATTGAAATGTATTGTTAATTTTGTTGCTTATTCTCTGGTTTCATATCTAAGAAAAGTCATGAGGATTAACTTTTGTTTTCTTCTAAGAATTTTGTGGCTTTAGGTCTTAAGTTTCAGATTCATTTTGAGTTAATTTTTGTATGTGTTAGGAGTTGGGGTTTCACATTTATTATTTTGTATGTGGATATTGAGTTGTCCCTAAACCATTTGTTGAAGATAATTTTATCCCTTATTGACTGATGTTGACAATCTTGTTGAAAATCAAATAACAATAGTGTATAGGTTTATTTCTTGGCTCTCAATTATTTTATTCCACTTATCTATATATTTGTCATTATGGCAATTAAGATATTGTTTTCAATTTCTGTAGAATTGTAGTAAATTTTGAAATAGAATTACTTGAGTCCTTCAACTTTATTATTTTTCATGATTTTTCTGGCTCTGGGTCCCTTGCAACTTCATATAAATTTTAGAATCAACATTTATACTTTTTTTTTTTTTTTTTTTTTTTTTTAAGGGTGTTGGGATGTTGACAGTGCTAGCATTGAATTGGTAGATCACTTTGGGGAGTATGGATATCTTAACAATATTAAGTCTTTCAATACATTAAAAAGTGATATTTAATTTATTTGGTCTTCTTTAATTTATTTCAATAATATATTATAGTTTTCATTGGTTAAGTTTTATATCTCCTTAGATAAATGTATTCCTAAATATTTCATTCTTTTGATGGTAATACAAGTGAAATTTCTCTCTTAGTTTCCCTTTGAGATTACTCAATTTTAATGTACAGAAATACAAATGAGTTGCAAATGTTGATCTCATATACTGCAACTTTGTTAAATTTGTTTATTAACTTTAATAGGGTTGGGGGTGTATTATATGCATGGGTGTATATGAATTCTTTGGGGTTTTCTGTAAATAGAGATAGTTTTACTTTTTCCTTTCCAATCTGGATGCCACTTGTTTATTTTTTATAGCCTAATTTGTCTAGCAAGAATTTTTAGTGCAATGTTGAATACTGGTGGCAAAAGTAGGCATCTTTATCTTGTCCCAGATCTCAATAGGGAAGCTTTCAGCTTCCATCATTAAATACATTCACCTTAGAGTTTTTATAAATACCTTTCAACATGTTGACAAATTATACATGGATTATTGAATACTTTTATGTTTAAAAGGTGTTAGAATTTTTCAAATTTTTTTTCTACATCAACTAATACTATTATGCTGTTTTATTTTATTTTATTAATGGGATGTATAGATTGTTTCTAATTTTTGTGTGCTCAGTTATCTCTAAATTACTGGAATACATCCCATTTGGTCATCGTATGTAATTCTTCTATTGCTGAAGTCAGTATGCTGCTCAATTCAAATTCAGTGGCATAGTAATTCTTTTGAGAGATTTAGCATCGATAGTCATAAGAAATATTGGTCTTTTAGAATTCTTTTTCTTTCTAAATTTTTTGTCTAGCTTGACATCAAGGTAATTCTGGGCTCATAGAATGAGTTGGCTAAAGTTCTGTATGCTTTTGATTTTTGTGAGAATTTTGGCAGGATTGGTGTAAATTTTTGAATATTGGATAGAATTTACAAGTAAAGCCATCTGGTCCTGGGACTTATTTGTTTTTGTTTTTGTTTTTGTTTTTTTTCTTGTGGAGAAAGTTTTGATTACTCACATTATCTCTTTATGTGCTACATATCTATTCAGATTTTTCATTTCTTTTTTACTTGGTTTTGGTAATTTTTATGCTTTGAGGAATTTGTTCATTTAATCTAAGTTATCCAGTTTGTTGGCAAACAATTATTTATACTGTTCCTTTATAATTATTATTTCTGCCTAACTTGTAATAATGCTGTTTTCATTTATGATTTAAATAATTTCAGTCTTACTTATTCTTTTCAGTCTATGTAAATGTTCATCAATTTTGGTGATATTTTCAAATAACCAATTTCTAGTTATATTCTTTATTTCATTTCTCTCCATTTTAAATTTTATTACTTCTTCCTTCTTTGTTGGACTAAAATCATTCTTCTTTTTCTAGTTTTCAATGTAAAAATTTAGGTTATTAACTTGAAATATTGATAACTTTTCACATAAATATTTATAGCTATTAATTTCTTTTTAGTCCCTGCTTTCCTTTCATCCCATAAGCTTTGGTATGGTCTGTTACTATATTAATTTGTCTCAAAGTATTTTCAGAATTTCTTTTGCAATTTATTTTTTACATATTGCCTAAGAGTGTCCTGTGTAATTTTGACATATTTACAATTTTTTCATGTTTCCTTCTGTTTTTGACATCTAGTTTGACTATAATGTGCCCAGGTGTGAATATCTTTAAACTTGTCTACCTAGAGTTCATTCAGCTTCTTAGATGTATAGATGTATGTCTTTCATCAAATTTGGGGAGTTTTTAGCCATTTTTTCTTCAATATTCTTTCTGTTCCTTTTTCCTTCTCCTCTCCTTCTTGTAATCCCACTAGGAGTATTTTGGTCTTCTTGATACTATCTTTCCAATCTCTTTTTCTTCTTTTTCTATGTACTTCTTTCTGAATTTTTGTTCCTCAGATTGGTAGATCTCAACTAACCTATTTTCAGGTTTTCTGGCTTCCTTTTCTATCTGATCTAATGTGTTTTGGAATTCTCACAGTGAAATTTTCACTTGTTGTTATATATATATATATATACATACATATATATATAAATATATATATATATATATTTATATATATATATATATATTATCCGTAATTCCTGGGCTTTTTTATTTATTTATTTATTTATTTATTTATTTATTTATTTATTTGTATTAAGTCATAGCTGTGTACATTGATATGATCATGGGGCATCATACACTAGTTTCAGAGACAGGTTAACACGTTTATATCACACTGGTTAACATAGCCTTCCTGGCAATTTCACAGTTATTGTGTTAAGACATTTACATTCCACATGGAGGGGGATTGGTGAGAATACACTTGTGCCTTTTCATTTTTTACTCCAAGTGTAGTCTCTAACAGTGTCCCTGACAGTCCTGGCCAGAAGACTTTTATTTATCCCCATTCATTTGTTTTAGGTATTTCTAGGTGAATGTAACCCTAGAATTCGTTATCTTTTATTATAGTTAGTAAACATAAGTTTGAGGAGTCATTTTCTTAAAGTTGAAACATACCATTAATGATACAGCCAAGAATATCACTTTGTGATAATTGCCTTTCCCAGGAGAGGTATTTTATCTTTATACCCTTGACTGAGGATGTTCTATGATTTTATGGCATTGTTATGTGTTTAAATGTATGAACAAATGGGGAGTAATCACACCTCTCAAGTAACAATGGTAATTGTCAAGCCATTCAGCAAGTGAAAATGAGGTCTTAGAATGTTAATTTTAAACATATTTTCTTTGTGTATTTTCTTAAATAAAACGTCAACTTTGGAAGAGCATTTCATTTTTCAAAATTAATATAAAGGTAGGAGGCATTCAAATATTTGCTTTAAATTGACAAGACGTGAGAATAAACTAACATTTCCTTAATACATGGTGCGTAAGTGAGACTCTTGACTTAAAGGATGATGATTTATTTTTGTTCCTACCTTGCGCTTAGGAATTTCTTACCCTGCGCTTTCTTAATTTTTATGCTTATCTTCAATATTCAGCACTGATATGCCAGTAAAAAGTAACAGTAATCGTTATTTTAGACCCGATCTTAGCCAATTCTTAGGCTACTTTATTTAACTGCTTTTTCTCATTTGATTTCTACAATGATCTTAAATTATTAAATTATTCCACAAGTAATCATTCAAAGTTAGAGAAGTTCAGCAATTTCCTTTTGATTTAAAAAATAAAAGACAGCGAATTGTACATGTTCTACTCTGTCTAAAAATGAGCAAAGCATTGCACCTTTGGTTTTTGCTGTCAATGTTATGCTTTAACTCAGTGGTTCTCAACCTTTCTAATGCTGCGACCTTTAATACAGTTCCTGTGGGTCATGTGACCCACAGATTGACAACTGCTGCTTTAACTCATTTTGACTCCTTCCTGGGTATTTGATGTATTCTACCTGACTACAATATCCAACCTTGGCTGCTGTCTAGTAACTAAGTTTGAATATATCTAATATTTCTAAACAGTTTTAATACCCTCAGGGTGATTTTCTTATGTGTGTGTGTTTTTTATTGCTTTTTTAATTCATTTTAAAAATAACAGCTAGTGAGGAGCTACTTGCCCTTGAATTACTTTGAATCGATAATAAATTCAGTGCCTGCTTTTTGCTCTACTGTTTAGCCATTGACACATTGTGATCAACTCTTGGATAACAACTTATTTTCTCTTTCATGAACAATTGATTCTTGTACTTTTTGTAACTCAGTAATAGAACTGCATGGACTCCTTGCTGTCTCTGAATGACACTTCTTTCAATCAACACCCGGCAGTGTCTACCTCAGCAAATGTCTAGTACTGGCAGCCAATTAAAAGTGAAAATACTGTAGGGAGTGAAGGTCCTTATCATAGTGTGACAGTAAAACTGAATAAGTGAGACTTACTGAGACAACTTAGCTTTAGCTGAAGAGTGCAGGACGGGCAAACCTTGCAGGCGACCCTGGGCTCTCATGCTCAGTTTATGGACCTGGCAGTAACTGGCGCTAAATGGTCCAGGTCGTCCAGTGTGCCTCCACCTTGTCTCGGCATGTCCCCAGGCTCCCCCTCTGGGCTCCTCTTTCCCCAGTGTTGCTTCTTCTCCTCCCTTCAAGTCCTCAAAGTCCTGCTGCTTTTTATAAATAATCATTGCATATTGAATGTGCCATGGGGTGTGCTAAATGTTTTGCATTTTATCTGATCCTGCAGCAAGCACCCATCAGGACTCCGAAAGAGGGAATGACTGCCCAGGTCACCAGCTCTAAAGATGCGAAGTCAGATCTTAATTTCAGATTATCCAATTGCAAAGGCCGTGCATTTGCCTCCATGTGCTCTTCCTTTTTATCAAGACTTCCACAATGAAAGCACATTATCAGGAAATATTCTTGCTCCGAGTATTTTTTTCCTCAAATGAAATTTTCAGTAACTATCTGACATTACTCCTCTCATAAGGGTCTGTTTATTTTTTAAGGGTTTTCTGTTACCAGTGCTTTGAAATGTGTAGCCTTCTACGGAGATTTTATGTAATGGTTGGCAACGGAGAAAGTACTTTAGGATCAGTGGAACTCTCCTGTTCTTTCGAAGTGGCTTGAGTGGCAAAATACCTTATTTTACTTAAGTGTAAGGATGGTATTTTCTTATAACCATGACAGAAAAAGTCTTAAGTTTGAGTGTATCTTCCTCCACAAAGGAGGATCTGCTTTTTCTTAAAAATTTATCTTCCTTTCATTTTCTCGGGAAGTTTAGTGTCTCCTAGGACCTTGCAAATGGACAAGTTATATATGGACCAAGTAGGCTGTTCTTCCATCTAAGGTCTTGCTTAAAAATTCTATTCTCAAAACGCATCTTGGGTGACACCCAAGATGGTGTCTCAAGGAGTAGGGCGCTGGCCCCATATGCGGGAGGTGGCTCTGGAGGGGGCAGGTTCAAACCCAGCCCCAGCCCCCCCCCCCAAAAAAAAAAAAAAAGATCTGGAAGGGAGGAGGTTTATTTTATGTATACATGCAAAGTATGTGATACAAGTATTTATATATGTATATATACACGTAAGCACATCGTATGCATGTACATGAAAGTCAGTGCTATCCTTCATGCATTATAAGTCAGGAAATAAAAATATCACATGTTGATCAGAAGCTGAAAAAGAGATGGAAGCTCAAATGTAAGGAAATTTTAAGCCAGCATTGTTTTTTTTTTTCATTGTTATTTCTCTTTTATTAAGGCAGACAGCTGGATCTGTTTGTTGTAATACTGAGTACAGTTGGAAATATTATTCAGGCGTCGTCTTAACTAGCATTTTTAAGAAAGTCGGGGACATTCCGTCATTTGCCATTTCAGTTCCTTTTCTAAAATTACAAGGGATAAATCTCAGTTGGTTCTCAGGTTGAATACAGGAAAAAAATAACCTTTATTACAAAAAGAGATTTTCTAATTTAATGATGAAAATGTTTAGCATATGATCATAGAGTTGCTTAATAGCAACTGTGACTAATCAATTCCATTACATAAATCACTTTGTCTATTTAGGTAAGGATAGTAAAGCTCTATGAGGCCAAGAAGAAGGTAGTTCAGGTCTTAGAATGTACTTCAAGGGATTAGGGCCTTATAGTGTTAGGGGATGTCTTTGTGACAATCTAATTATTTGTTCAATTTTTTTTTTTTTTTATGAATGAAGAATTCAAGAATAAGGAAAGTCTTGCAGCTATTTCCAGTTTTCTAATATAATTATTTTTGGCTAAAAACAATAGCAAAACATGTAACAATTGTATAAACAAGGGCATAGGTAGGGTAGGATTCAGATACCATTCAATAAAGATGCAACTAGCTTTTACTCTAAGATTGCTTTTTTTATTTTTGCTCTGTTTTCCTTTTTTCCCAAAGGTTAAACCCTTCTTCATGTCCTGGGCTCATTTCTCAGGATGCTTCTTCCTGGCTGTGAAGTACCTGCCAGCAGAGACTTATTAACGTTCTTCCTCACTCATATCTGGGGAATTAAAATTTGTAGCCTTGCCTAGATATTTTATGCAATGGTTGGCAATTGAGAATCTACTTTTGGATCATCAGAAATATGAGATTTTTTTCTTATAAATATTAACAAAAATTCTAAATTTTAACATATAAAGAAAAAAATATATGGTCAGAGAAATTCAATGATCTGATTGGGTTGGCCCTGCTTATAAATGCCTTAAAATATTATTGTGGCAGTTTGGATGAAATTATCCTCCTTTCCCTTTACTATCACCCAATGGACAATCTGTCAGGTATGAGAAAAGTAAAGGAATGAAGACCCAGTAGGCAACAAAGCAGGGTTACATTTAAAAAGTCCTATTTGTTCATTAGTCTCCCATATTAGCTCCCTGTCTTGTAAATGTTTATTGTGATAAAGTACACATCCCATAAAACTAATCATTTCAACCATATTTAAGTGTATCATTCAGTGAAATTAACAATGCTGTGCAACTGTCACCCCTGTTCAGTTCCAGAACTTTTTCATTGTCTCACACAGAAACTGTGTAGCTATTAAGTAACTCTTCATTTCCCTCTTCCTCTGCAAGACACTTCAGCTCCTGGTCGCCTCTATTCTATGTTCTGTCTCTGTGAATTTTACTGTTCTAGGCTCTTCACATAATGGAGTCTCTATGTCTGATTTATTTCAGTTAATGTTTCCAAAGTTCAACCATATTGTAGCATGTATCAAAATCTTATTCCCTTTTAAAATTGAATAACATCCCATTGTATCTATGTACCATATTTTGTTTATTCATTCATCAGCTTATGAACATAGGGGATATTTCCACCTGTTAGCTATTATGAATACTGCTAAGAAAACTGGTGTGCAGGTATTTGTTTGAGTCCTTTCTGTCAAATTTTTTTGCATATATGCCCAGAAGTGAAATTACTGGATCACAGGGTAATTCCATGTTTACCTTTGAAGAAACCATCAAACTGTTTCTCACAGTGCATGTACTATTTTATATTCACACCTACAGTGAATCAAACTTCACAAAGATTCTAATTTCCCCACATCCTCGCTAACACTTCACTTTTTTTGTTTGTTTTATAATAGCCATTGTAGTGGGTATGAAGTGCTATCTCACTGTAGTTATAATCTGCATTTCTCCAATGGCCAGTGATGTTAAGCATCTTTTCATAGGACTGATATGGCCTCTCATTTCTTCCTATTTTTCATTCTTCCTTTCCTTTTATTCTTGCCTTTTTCTTTTCCTCTCTGTTTTTCTCCCTTTACTTTCCTTTTTTCCCCTCACTTCCCTTCTCCCAATTCTCCCATCCTTCCTCCCCTTTGGCCATCTGTTTATATCATACAGGACAGGAACAAATGTGAACTGACCCTATACACTCAGGGCTTTGTTCCGTCTCCATCCAATCAAAATCCTAACTAGCCCTGAATTACATGTCTACTACATGGTCATTAGCATTCAGAGTCATATTTGACAATGACTTGAAAACCCTTTAAAGTATGTTACACTGACTTCAACAACATAAATATTTTAGATTTATTCCCATATATTTAATAAATGAATGGTATGTTTCCAACATTTTTCTAGATGCTGGGATACTGCTTCAAACAAAACAGATGATTCCTAACTTCTTAGGATTCACTATATGTGTGTATAGCAAAAGTAAAAGATGGGTTTTTATGGATGTATGAGAAATAAATGAAAACATTGCTTCTCTCTGGACCTCTGTTTTATCAAGTATGGAAGAGGAACTTTTTACACTACGTTATCATATATCTAGCAATTTATATCCATAATAATTTTTATGTCTTATTTTCTTCAATTCCTAATTCAACCTCATTGATCATTAGGCGACTTTTAGTTGCTTGCACTAGATTTCATTTTATACTTTTTTATTTTTCTCTATTTGTTATTAGCCATGAATAAAACAAAAAGGGGCAGCTTTGAGAGGTGGCCACACTGCAGCCAGGGGTGGACTTGGCACAGTGGAAACAGCATTCTGCCAGCTCCACCCCACCTTCTCCTCCTCCCTGTGCCAGGCTGCAGATGGCCTGGGGCCTGCCACCTTGCTTGAAGGCTTCTTGTCATCCTCACAGATGGGCCAGATGATGAAGCCAGGATATCATGTGTCAAAATCAAATGAAGTCATTAGAAATTACCATGGATGGCTGTTCATGAGTTTCTGTAAAATAAATTGATCCATTCACCTGGGTCTCAGAAGATATCATGGGTCAATATGGTTAAGATTTTAAGCGACAAGCTAGAAAGTATTTCAAATACAGATTTTTTCCCCCAATAAAGAATAATTTGGAACATACTGGAATGGGAGATTCTGGGTGTAGATTAATCTCATGATACCTTTGCTGAAAATTGTTATTAGATAGTTTTACTCCCCTCTCAATTTCAACCATTAATTTTCAACAAATATTTATCCATTCAATAATACACATCAACATGTTAATACCAATATTGGGGATGTATAAATTATTTATAAAATGAGGCCTTTTGCCCTCAAAGAGTTCACATAATTTACAGAAACATAGTATTTGAGTGATTTTCTCCATGTTGGATAAAAATTGGGTATGAATGGCTTGAGTTATCTGAAAAGTCATGTTTAGTTTTCTATCAGATAAAACCCAAACATCCAGCACTTACTGTCCTTCCATTTTGAGTGAAATGGTCTCTTCTTTTGAAGAATCTAGTTCATCTCTGGGCTGCAAGTAAGTACCTAACAGTCAGAAAATACATCCGTGGCTTCCAGTAAAAGGTCAAGAATGTTTAAAATTGGCTAAAACACTTCACACAAGATGAAACAATTCATCATGTCAGTTTGCCAAGAATAGTCCCCAAATACACGTGTTGTCCAGATGCCCGTCCAGTAGTAGAGTCTCAAAACTTCCAGGTTGAATGATGTATTTTTATGGTGACTATACATATAATCAACAAATGTAAACCCACCAAGTAGGATTTCCCGTATAGCCCAGGAAGAGATTTGGCCAACAAAGGAAGGAACTTCATAACAGAAACTATATGTTCATTCCCTGTAGTTAATTTCTCCTGATAGCTCAGATATTTTCATGTATTCTGAAGGCAACTAATATGGCATTTCCCTTTTTATATTAGATAAAGGGGTCAAAGGAAGGGATGATAGATAAAAATAAAATAACAAGTCTTAATAGCTTATTTAAATTGATGTTTATTTCTGGCACAGAGGCTGCGATATGTATTTATTGGGCATTAGCTAGTCATGAACAGCAAATTGCTGCACACAGTGGGGTAGAGAATTCTGCTATGAGGGCCCACTCAGTAATTTCATTGTGAATTGGAAAGATACCTTCTTTAAAGACAGTAATAATTAAGAGAAGGGAATTAGAGAAAATATAGATTTGAGTTTAAATCCTATATTCAAAATAAATATCTGGGCAATCTTAGCCTCAATTTCCTAATCTCTATAAAGTAAGTAATATTTCCATTCTTACAGAGTTGTCTAAGTGTTAAATGAAACTATGGTTATGGATATACACACGAATATGTATGTGTGTACATGCATATATGTACACATCTGTGTGTATACACATATGTGAATACACACACGGTGGCCATAAAGTTCATTTAGTGCATTTAGTTTAAGCATAAAGTGTAAAATGCATTTAAAATTGCACACTATTTCAAATTGCACACAGACTTTATAGCCACCCTGATATATATGGTATCGAATAGTGACAGGCATCTAGTAAGAGCTCTGTATGTTTTTTAATTAATGCCACTCTTCTGATTGGACTAAAGCTCTCCACCACCTCTCTTTTTCCCACTTTACTTTCTCCTTTATTATAGTTTTAGCAAAGTTCTGACTCTGTATGGAGAACTTTCTCATTTCTTTGCTGTGTGTAGCTTCAAAGCATTTCTACAGCTCTTTGAAAAGATGCATGCTTGCAATATATCCAGAGAAGCCTCTCAGCTTGCTTGCCCTTTGATGTCTCCACTCAGCAGAGTTGGAACAGTTTGCTTGTGCTGTGTATTTAAGTTTTCCTCTTGCATATGTGTTTGTTTCCCCAAATTGTTATTCACTGTTTTCCTGGAGGACACACAAGCAGGAGAGGCTTCTGCATTTCAGACGCTCTTTGTTCTGTCTGTTCCTTTGCTTCTTGTCCTGAAATATACTTCAGGCTCCCTCTTTGTAGTCTTTAGCTTGGATTTCATGCCAGCCAACACCTGTGATTGTTCCCATAAGCACAGTCACCCCAAACATAGTTTGGGGACTAGAAGATTGAGTTTATTGGTTTTGGAGCTTGTGTGCACTGAATTCAGAAATAAAAACCGGAAGCCCCACATGTAAGGCAGCCGGATGTCAACAGCTTGGTCAAGATAACAAAAGAGAAATGAAGAAAGAAGGGAATCTCTGAGCATCTTAGTAAATAAATAAAGAAAAACTAAAGGGCAGAGAGGGATTATTATATTAACTCTTCTTTGGAATTCCAGACAATGCAGGTCATTTTTTTTTTGAGACAGAGTCTCAAGCTGTTGCCTCAAGTACTGTGGCAACACAGTTCACAGCAACCTCAAACACTTGGCCTCAGCTTCCCAAGCAGCTGAGACCACAGGTGCCCGCCACGACACCCGGCTATAGTTGTTGCTGTAGTTGTTTGGCAGGGCTGCATTCAAACCTGCCAGCTCCAGTGTATGTGGCTGGTGCCCTAGCCACTGAGCAACAGGAGCTGAGCCTCCAGGTCATTTTTGAATCTGAGGGAAATGCAGAAGGAAAGCAGCATAATCCTGTGTGGGGTACTAAGCACAGGAGAAAATATGGGCTGCTGCTTCGGCCTCTGGTGGCAGAAAACGCTTGAGTTAAAATTCCCTTTGGCTTCTTGCAAACACAATGATTTTAGGCAATGTCCTTCCTGCAGGATCTTGATTGTCTCACATGTAGAACATGAGTAGCAATAGCTATGTCACCAGATTCTTCTGCGGAACAAAGGAAGTAATACACTAAAATTGTTATAGAGTATTTGGAATATAAGTGCTCAATAAATGTCAGTTATGATCAGCAATATTATGGATATGCTACTGTTTCAGACAGTAGCTCATTCTATAGAAAACACATTATCTTATTTAATCTTTATAATAAACTAGTAGGTGTTATCATCGCCCCCCAAATCAAGATTATCCAACTAAAGATTCAAAGACATTAAGCAAAATGTCTTTGTAAAGAAAAGAACTGAAGTTAAGCTCAGGATTTTTGATGCTAAAGATGTTTTTTCTCACCATAAGATACAATACAAAACCATTCAATACAAAATAAATACATTTTTATTATATATGAGATATAATATCACACACACACACAAGTATCACACACACACACAGTGTCTCCAAAACTATTAGTTTCATAAAAGACACATCAGTGTAACAGAAAATTTGAACAACATTGACAAAAGAGTTGCTGCAAGCATTTAACATATAGTAGTCCTTAGTTGACCACCTCCCTACACTGATCACCTCCTTAAATTGACCTTTTCCACAGGCCCCATATGCACCACGTGTGTCAGCACAGCAGTCTGGTTCCTTCTGCTAACCAGTTTGTTACAGTCCCTTGGGTGGTCAATTTACAGAAGTTCTACTGTATTTAAATAGGAAGCAGTCCAAATGCTTTCATATATAACATCAGCTGTAGGAAAATTCAGACTCTTTCAAGTATTTGATTGGGGAAGTTCCTATATTTATGTATTATCTAATGTTTTTCCCTAGAGGACACCAAAAAACAAACAAAAATACAAGGGATCCCAAGATATTTTCTTACATGGAATTTTTCCTAGATGGATGATGGAACTTATTTTATTGTTATTATTTTATTTGAAAATCAAATGGAATAAAAATACCACTTAAATATTTTAAATGATATTTAGAATACAGTGTACATTGATGCACTATTCTGTGGAGATGAAGTAGTCCCAAATTATTCTTAGGTATTATTTTTTGAATATTCCTTTAAATTTTCTCCATTTACTCAAAAAATATCTTAGGTACCTATTACATGAAAAGCACTGTTTTAGGAGTTTAGGGAAACGACAATTATCAAAACATACCCAAACATACAAACAATTCTGTTGTTCTTTACCTTATGTTCTAGTGGGGAAAGATAGGGAATAAATGGTAACATAAAAAGTAAATTGAAACATAGTATATTTTAGAAGATAATGTTTATTAACGATAATATCAATATAACAAAAATAACAGACTGGGTAAGTAGAAGTACATGATTAGAACCATTGCATATTTAAATGATGTGTAAACATGGGCCTCACTAAAGGTAATATTTGACAACGTCTTTTAGTAGGTGAATAATTAAACTGTGAGAATATCTGTGAAAAAGAAGTGTAAGCAAACCAAAAAGCCTGGAAGAGTGAGAAGGCCAGTACGGCTGCCGTGAGAGATGAAGGGTCAGCTGGTCTGAGCTGAGGTCAGAGCGATTGCATCAAGCCAGCGCATGTAAGGATATTAACTTTCCACCAGAATGTGAAACCAAGAGTTTTTGAAGGGTTTTGAATATAGAAGCAGCATGGCGGAAATTGTGTTTTGGACGGTTGCTCTGTGTGCTCCTGGTATGTGACTCAGTTTCCCCGTTTTCTCACTTCACTGCTTCCTCCACGTGTCTTTCATAATCGGCTGCTTCCATCCAGAGTCGAGACCACTTCCCATGTGTGTCTTAGGAGATCGCATGGCCTAGACTGTTTCTTCTTAAGAGTGAGGGATACTCCTTCACCTACACAATTGGATGTTTTAATAATATGTGACTTATTATATTGCTGGAACAATATAAAAGAATAAGCATTTCAAATGAAAATGCTGGGAAAATCAGCCAAGAGTGAAGATATCAAAGTCCATCCCAAATTTAATCTAATAGTATTGAGGATTCTCCTTTTAAGCCTTAATTTTCTAATCCTCATTTTTTTCTTTGTGTATGTATGTGTTAGTGGTAGTCGCTAAAATTTAAATGTATTGTCAATGAAACTGAAAACAAAGTTTTTGATATTCTTTAAATTGGGTATCCTTCACAACATGGTGGAAGAGGACACTTAAATCCATTAGTCATAAACACAGAACTTAAATAATGATTGTGTTACCAATGAGAGACCTATCATAATCTACGGAAAATTACACAATTCAGCGGTTAATTATTAGTTGATTTTTTAATTGAGGTATAATTTAAATGTAATAAAATTCACATTTAGTCTTTACTTCAATGACCACCAAAATTAACGTGTATATTTTTTTCTATCAACACAAGATATTTTTCTTTTCCATTTGCATGAGAAGAATATAGATTAGCTTTGCCTGTTGTTGAATTTGATCTTAATCAAATCACACAGTATGTATGTACACTTTTGTGTCTGATGGATTCATTCATTTAGCATGATTGTTTTGAGGAACCCTGTAGTAGGCAGTATGGCTTCACTCCTTCCCCATTCCCTTTATCAGCAATCATCCATGTAACAGCAGGCCGGGGGGGGGGGGGGACATTTTCTTTCCCATTCTCCTGCTGATGAACACTTGGGTTTGGTCCAGTTTTTTGCTATTCTGGACAAAGCCGCAGTGAACATGTACAATGTGTGCTACAAACGTAACTTTTCATTTCTACAGTTTAAATTCCTAGAAGTCACATAGTTGGGTCACAGGGTAAGTTGATGGTCAATTTCACAAGCAACTGTCACAGAGTGGTTGTTCACATTTCGTCTGTCAACCGCAATTGTGAATATGTCTGTTTTTCACATAGACCTCTCAAATTATGCTTTATTTATTTCGAAGTTCTTTTATTAAGTGATTAAACATATAAGATTGTTATATTTTCTTGATACATTTTCCATTTTATCATTTTTAAATGCCTTACTTTATCTCTGATAATAATCCTCAGTGTTTGCATAGAATATATTTCCCTTTCTCCTTACTTTAAACCTTACAGTACTTATACATAAAAAAATCTGTCATATACAACATATAACTGGATATTTTTTCTAATCATTCATGAGATCTCTGTGTTTTAATTTCAGTAAATTCTCCATTTAAATTTAACATAATCACTGATATGGTTGGGTTTAAGACAACATTTTATTACTTATTTCTTTTTGTTCCTGCCCCTTTTTGATACCCTTATTTCTCTTTTCCTTTCCTTTCAATTATTTTAGAATTGCATTTTAACCTACACCTCTTTGCATTTTGTTATTGAAATCGTGTTAGTATTTTCATTAAAAATAACATGTATTCTTAACTTCTCCATTTTACTTTAAATTAATGATGTATCACTTCACATAGTGTAGAGGAGTCTTAAAGCAGTGTAATTCCACCTACAACCTCCTTACAACTTCTATGGCACTGTCATATATTTTACTCCTAAATGTATGATAAACCCCAAAGTGCATTCTTTTTGCTTTAAAGAGTCAGTTGTCTCTTAAAGACTTTAGGGACAGAGGAGACAAAGGACTATTACATGTAACTTTTTCCAGTTATCTTTATTCCTTCTTATGAATCCAATTCCCTTTCAGTATTAATTCCCATCAGCCTGTCACACTTGTTTTAACTTGTTTTGTGTATGTGAAATTGTTTTATTTATTAAATTTTTTTCATTTTTTCTTTTATTTTTATAGGATTCTTGCTGAATATAGAATTTTAGTTTGACTCCTCTCCCCTATCCAGTTATTTAAAAAAGCTATCCTATTTTCTTTCTGTTTCCTTGTTTCTAGTAAGACTTCAGCCATCATTCTTAATGTTTTGAACTGTATGCCGTGGATTTTATTTTTCCGTTCTACTTGATTTTTCAATCTTTTCATTATCTCTGGTGTTCAGTGGATTTAATAAACTTTTCTCCAGTGTGGCTTACTTTAAGCCTGCTTTTACTTGGGATTTACTGAGCTTTTGGGGTCTATGAGATTCCCCCCAGCCCTCATTTCAAATTTACATTTTGTCCATTACCTTTTTCAAATGACCATGCTTTTAAATTTCAACCTTAGAACACCATCTCACCCAACCCCTAGCACAATCAGACTTCTTTCTTTGTTTTACATTTTGTCTGTTTTTGATTATATTTCCATGTCCTTTTTATTCCCAGAATTTATGCATTTAATTTTTCTGGAAGACTAGTCCTATACATGGTTCATGTTCTACTGTTATCACCAGAGCTAGAAATTTAGGATTCATTTTTCATTTTCACATTTTTAGCTCTTATTACAACGCATGGTGTATAGAAGTTCTCACTAAATATCTGATTAAAGAGTTATGAAGAAATAGCTAAATATTCTTCTTTTTCCTCTAATTTTCAAAAGATGGCATAAAGCTACTTGTTAAAGCTTGAACCTTTTTAAAATTAATTTTTACTGAAGCATTATAGATATACATGTTTTTGAGGGAAAGCTGGAACATTTCTTAATTTCTCTATTTTTTATTTTAGTTAGCTCATTGGCTTTATGAATCTTATCATAGGTAGTTTAACATGTGTTTATTCAAATGTCACAGAGTTCCTATTTCTAACCTTATCTTACCTCTTATCTCCATTATTTTCTTGACTTTATTTTAGCCCTGGATTTTTTTTTTTTTTCCCCCTCTCTCTTTTTCTCTTTCACTAATATCTGGTTATCAAGTAAAATTTATTTCAAAATTTTGTTCTTCCCTTTCTCTGCCTTCTCAAGACCCAATGCTAGTTCAACCATAGTTTTTCCACAGTTCCTTAGAGTAGGTCTTAATACCAGGAATGGAATTTTAGCTTAAAGTTATAGAAAGGAAATTCCATATTTTATCTCATAGGTATTATAGAAAATATATTACAAGTGGAAGGTTCTTGTCTGATGGTTGAATATTTATTTGAATATAATCTGTTTTATCCTTTATTAACAAGGCCCAGTAATTTTTTCCCACCTGAAGAAGTTTGTTATAACAAGAAAATAAAAAATAAATGAAAGTGATCATTATGATTACATTAAAAACCATTCTCAGCGTTTATTTTTATGTATAAACTTTCCACAATCCTATAATTAAAAAATTAAAAATACTGCTACTATTTGTAAAGTATTCTAACTTCATCTTCTGTGTAATTCTCTAACAATTTTTTTTCTGCTGACTTTGCTCATGGTGTTCCATGTGGGTGTAAAGGAGGGAATGAAAAGATTTACATTGCTATGGAAGGAACCTTGAAATATATTTGACATGAAAGTCTTTATAATATTTTATCTTAAATGTGGAGATTTACTAAAGATCATCTAAGTATCTACTGAGGTTTTTGCCTACAAAAGCATTATAAAGTGAGCTGAATGTACTTATTTGTTATGTAAAGATATCAAAAATCCAGAAAGTTGCAATGGTCTTTGAGTTAAGAGGATAAGATAATTCTGATGTAATATTATGCTTTTCAATTAGGGACAAACATATCAATGTTCTCCATGTGAAAAATACCTACTTTATTCAAAACTAGATCATGGTGATAGCATATCCAAAATGCAGGTCACAATTTATAATTAAATTTCATTTGCAAACGAGACTGACTTAATAGATCATTCATCTGTATCATGTTTAATGGAAACCCACTCTTTACATCAACTCTGTTTGGGAGTCCAATACAAATCTTTTATTTCATACAACCTGCTTACATTTTTTTCATTTAATAGCATACATCTTGGAGTGGCTTATTCTAATTATTAACACAATCATGTATTGTTTTGGCATCACTGCCAACCTTTCTAAATGCTTCATACGTTGGTCTGTATTGAGATTGAACAATCTTATCCACTGTGAAATAGCCTATATTTGCAAACACAAATATAGGATGGTATTTGATTCATTATACCATCCTCTGATAATTATCTATTGTGCTTGGCTAATCTTTTAATTTTGTGACTCCTTTCAAAAGTGTTATGAGGTACATAAGAAGAGACAATCTTATTCATATTATCTATTTTATAGAAGTTGTAATAAAAACATGAACTTTTAAGATAATAGCTCTTCCATACTTTGAAGGAGATTATAGTGGACTTTTAAAAGAATAAATACCAAACTTACAATTCTATGTACTATATATGTATAGAGTGTGGGGGTGGGGTGGGGTGATTATTTAAGCTTCCAGGATTTGAGGAAAGGGAGGTTGTTGATTTGTTTCTGATTTATAAAATAATGGTTTGGAATATCTATCTTACAAATAGATTTAAGTAGCATGATGGAATATTTTATTGCACTTATATCTCTTCTTTTCTCATTTACGTTTTCTCTAGACTGGCTGGTCTACATTGTTCTTTTGAAAAAACTTATCACATGTGAGAGGCAGCATAGAATTGAGGTTTGTGGTAATAGATTTTGGAGACAGATAGCCTGGATTTACGTCTATCTCAGCTCTGCCACTTGATAGCTCTGTGACCTTGGGTAACCTTACCATAATAAGGTTGGTATTAGTATCATCTCTTCTGGGGTTGAGCTAATATTTCAGCATTATGTGATTTAACTGTTATAGACCTGTAATTTATCATGCGCAGCAGACCCTAGTTGAACTGCCTGTAAGTACCTCTTCCTCTTTCCTTTGGTAACAATCTCTTAAATTTTCTTTGAAGCCAAATCTTCATTACACACTCCTCCCCTAGCACTGTCAGTTGAGCTGTCTGTTTTTATTTTTGCCCAGTGTTGACCCTTTTGGGCAGGTCAGAACTTCTACCCCAGGAATTTGAACCTGGGTAAATTACATGAAAGCAGGTTTTGGAACAGCCTGTTGGAGGTAATATGCATCGTGGATGGTGTTCATAAGGGAGCAGTGTTTAATCCTCAGCCCTTCAAGGTTGTGCTATTACTGCACTGCCTTTTAAAGGGACTAGTTGTTCAATCTTTTCTTTGATTTTCTGAACTATTTTCCATATCCTTCCAATACATTCCTCTTTACTTTTACTTCAGCCAAAGTTGTCTTCTGCTCTTGTAATCCAAGAACAACCGGGTTACATTGTACATAATATTCCCTACTTTGCTGTTCCTAATTACCCCTCTGTTTACATTTCTCTTCCTTCGAGCTCTAATTTATGCTCTTTTCTTTCCAAAAAAAAGTCTTCATAAGCACAAGACTCCATGACCTCTTCCATTCCAAAGATAGTTACCTTTTGTTTTGGTAGTTACACTTTGCATATATAATATTGATCATTTTTATTGCTGCATAACAAACAACTATGAATCTTGATGCCTTAACGGAAAAACTGTTGATTTAGCTCCCAGTTCTGTAGATAAGAAAATTGGTTTAAGATTACCTGTGAAGTTGGTGGTGGCAGGAACTCAATCCTGACTTTTGATCAGGATTCACCTGGAGGATGGGCTGTAGTGTGGTAGCAGTGGATGTCTATAGCTGGGACGGCTTGTCTCTTCTGTGGGGTCACTTCATCATCTAAGAGGGTGGTATTACACTGGAGAGGACTCCAAAAGCAGAAAAACAGGACCAGCCCTACTGCTCAAGTGCTTTCTGAGCCTCTGCTTACCTACATCCCACTGGCTAAATCAAGACATGTAATCAAACCCACAGTTTATAGTTAGTGGAGAATAAAACTCTCTGCTTTGGTAATAGGAGCTGAGAGCTATTACAGCCATTGTTATATTCTAATATATACACAAAATTTTTCATCTGAAGTCTACCAGAGGTGCTTAGAGATTCCTCTTGTATAACAGGAGGTAGAGAGATGGCTACCCAGACTCGTTTTTAACATGTCTACTGACTAAGATCTTACTATTTCGAGAAGCAGCCAATTCCCATTTAGAGAAACTTCAATAATTAACTTTCTTTAGATTTCCTTTTTTTTTTTTCTTTTTTTGAATTCCTCCATGTGGTTTTGAGCTCTTAGAGGTTTAGAATAAGCTTACTGCTTTTCCCACAGAACAATCCTGCATATATTTATAAAGACTCATTATGTCTGTACCAAACCTTCCCTTTCTGACATTAAATAATTTTTAATTCCATTACCCAGTTTCCTTTTCAGTGTTGCCACAGTCTCTGGATATATTCCCATTAATTTTTCTTTGCAATTCACTTGTAAAATGACAGAAGAATAAACATTATTTAAGATATAGACTTATATCACAGTAGAACTAGGACTTAACATTTAGGAATTATTTTGATTTTTTAGTTTGAAGAAATCCTTGGCTAGGCTATTGAAGGAAGACACAGTGGAAAAGACTATTGTAAAAATGAGATTAGGTAAGGATTTTAAAGTAACCTATTTTTTAATAGATTTGAGTTTCAATCTTCTCATTGCTGTAAATGGGAATCTGTGGGTATGTGACATCCTGTGCCCTGGAACAAATGGTCTCAACAGGTGGCTTTACAGGAAAACAAAAGTCTTCCATTAAAATAATTTAAGAATTATATAAATTAAAAAAGAGATAATTTATTTTTCCCAAGGAATGTGCCACAACTTGTTTCAGAGTTCATTGAAAATATAGAGTATTCCAAAAATCAATTTATGTGTAAATTTCAAGAATGTGTCATACATTTATTATGTGAAATAAAGTATTCCAGTAAAGCATTAATTGGATTTTATTTTGAAACCTCAGAACCATCAATTCATTACTCAAATATCTAGGAGACAAATTCTGTATTTAACAACATATTAACAAATGTTGCATATTTTTAAAAAGATACATCTAGAAAAGTGTGGAAGGGGTAGTGTGGCAGGGAAACTATAGATTTAAGCCTATGTTGAGTTTTCTGTTGGGTTTAGGTGAACTTAGCTAACAAAATGGTGAAGTGGCAACATGAACATGGCTTTCTTTCTTAGGCTGGTAAAAGAATAAGTACATAAAATAGGCTTTCAAAAAATTGAAAAAAAAGATTTAGAAAATATAATTTAAATATTTGTTATAGTATGCTTATTTCTTGATCTATCACCAAGCCTAGTTCTAGTTATTAAATATAATAATTATAAAATATATTTTCTTTTCCCAGTTTTTATATTTTACGTTAGAATTGAAATTAACAGGTTTCCAATGAGAATCTTCTGTCATAGATAATGACTGAAGCTTGCCTTTGAGCGGCAGCCTTTATGCAACTCATGTGAGGGTTCAGATATTCATATTTAGGCTTGACTACAGAGAGAGAATTAAAAATGTGTGTTCTCTAGGAAAAAAGAATGTTTTAAATTTTGAATGAAAGAAGTACTATCTATATGAACTAGTTATTCACTGGAAGGGAAGGCAAGGACATTGTGAGCCCCATGCCTTCTGACTGCTTGTCTGGACTATGACCAGACTATGACCAGCTCCGGCAAGTGTCCTCTCTGCTCATCATCACACTTCTGTCAAATCTACTCCACATGAGCAGCACTATGATTAAAAGTACAACAAAGAAAGTTGATCCCATGCCAGTCATCATGGCTCACACCTGTAATCCTAGCTCTCTGGGTGGCTGACGGGCAGGATCCCTTGAGCTCAGGTCTAGGCCAGCCTGAGTAAGAGCGAGACCCTGTCTCTACTAGAAGTAAAAAAATGAATAGAGCTTTGTGGTAGGAATCTCGAGCCTCAGGAGGCCGAGGCAGGAAGGTTGCTGTAAGCTAGGCTGACGCCACAGCACTCTCGCCTGGACATCAGAGTCAGACTCTTGTCTCAAAAAAAAAATCCCACAGATTACATTTTTGTGTGATGAACACAATAGCTCTCTACAGCACACACCAGTTCAACACAAGAAACTCTATTTTTCAAACTTTTTTATAGACCACAATTCTGCATATATTTTACTTGATAAAAATCAGCTGATCAGAAGAATTAGAACAACGTCCATATAATTTTTTCAAGTAACGAACACAACTATTATACTAATGGCTTGGCCTTTTCTCTTCAACTCTGTTTTATATTTCTCCAGGTTAATTATCTGTGGTGCTGTTATGAGATTCTGTGTCTTTGAACGTTTTTGCTCTATATACCAGGCTTGTTTTTCCTCCTCTTCTTTATTCAGCTAACTCCTGGTTATACTTTAAGGCTCAGTTTAAGAGACATTCCTAAGGAACGAGTCCCAACTCTCTAATATTAGATTATGTCATTAGCACATTTCTATGGCCATACTTCCATGATATATTTTCTATGTTCTTAACAGGAAATTCTCTGAAATGTATTAGAATTCCAATACAAATAATCAGTAGTACATTTTCTAGTGAAAGATCTCATAGCATTGTCAGTTTATTTAGATTCTAGGAAGTAGGAAGAGCCCAAATTAAGATCTCTTTTGACACATTAACTTGTTGTTCATCTCTCTCTCTTAAGGGAAAGAGCAAAATTCTCATTTTCTAATATCTTTAATCTGTAATTAAGTAGCTGACATGTGCATAGTGGTACCATAATAAATGGTGAATGCATAAAGGATATAATTATTGTTTACTAATCTATTAATTTGTGGATGTGCACATTATTCACTGTAGCCGTGTATTTTTAATGAAAACTCTCTTTAGTTCAAATCACATCCACTATTCCAAATACACCATTTCTGTTTGGCTAGAGATATATTCCTAATAGTAAAGTCTCTTCTTTAAGTATAAGCATTAGTCACCTGCCCAGGACTAAGTGGGGTGGCCTCATAGAGAGTTTCTATCCAGCCTGCAAAAAAACTTAAGGTTGAAAAATTATTCATAACATCAGTGAAACTCTTCTTTCCTAACTACAACAATAAAAGTTGGATTTATTTTATAAAAATGACCACACATTTTAAAGTATGAAAAAGTGAGTATGCAGACACAGCAAAATATATTTAAAAAGAGAGAAATAACGTGAAATCAGGCAGCACTGTAAGATACTTATAGTCTTTAACGTGTTATACTTTCATAAACTAATAGATATGTCCTTGGAATAACTCACCAAAGCTTACTAGAAACCCTTAAATATAGTGGAAAATAGAGGTCATAATAAAAGGCAAGACACAGAAGTCTGCTGAAAAATTTCTCCTTACCTATTAATCCACAAATTCAATCTGATTCCTTCACAGAGGATTTTCAGAAATTGATGTTAAATGTGATTCAGTTTAATCTACTTTATCGCCAGCAGAAGATCAAGACCAATGCCAGGAAGGTCCATTTTCCTTTTGTTGTTTCTGAGAAAATTATGAGGATAATCTTTCCTCACTCTATTCTAAGAGTGTTACTACTTTTTGAACAGTTAATATATGCCTGGCATTGTGTGCATTCTTTAAACATATTGTCACAGTTTATTTGTTTTTTTTTAATTTCCTTGCTTATATTTATTTTTATTTCTTTGCCTTTTTTTTTTTTTTTTGGTGAGACAGTGTTCCATCCTATGTCCTGAGCAGGGTGCAATGGTGTCATAGCTCACTGCAACCTCAGACTCAGGCTGTGGGCATCCTGGTGCCTCAGCCTCCGGAAGCCACTGGGATTATAGGTGCTTGCCGCGGTGCCTGGCTGGGTTTTCCCATTTATTTTCCACTTTTGCTCAAGTGAGTCTTGAACTCCTGAGCTCAAGCAATTCTCCCTCCTCAGCCTTCCACAGTGCTGGGATTACAGTAGTGAGCCATCGTGCCAGACTATCACATTTTATTTTTACAGAAGTCTCTAAGTACTGTTATTATTCTCATAAAAGATAGGAAATTGAGTACTTTTAAAGTCAGACATTAAGGAATGGACTTTATAACATGGGATTCCATGACTATAAGGCCCATTCTGGTTACCATCCCAGCCCCATGCAGCCCTTCTGCCTCTGGAGAATTTAGCAGTGAGCAGGACTGCGTGGGAAGGCCCCATCTCCCCACACCTGCACAGGTCTTTCAGGGACTAAAAGACACTTTGCTCCTCAGACCACGTAGCACATGAAACTTTTCTACAAGTGGCTTTCTCCTGCACCTCTTCTTTGTGATACGTCAAACCTTAATGATATTTCTATTTTCTATCACCTTGGAAAATGTTCATATGGGACTGAAAATAATATTTTTATTTATTTTCTATTATCTTGGAAAACCTTAGATGGCAATACCATCTAAACAGTAACAGTGTGTTATTTGAAGACAACCAGTTTCTAATACCTAGTCATTTTTCTCTTATTCTTTATTTCCTTCTAATTACTTGAGATTATCATCTTTGAGTCAGAAATTAATCTTTATATCATTGTGCATTTTCTTCCCAACCAGTAGTTTGTTGTTTAAACTCTGTGTTTTCCAGGAATCAAGACATTATTCTTAAAGCCAAATTTTGAAATTAAAATAAATAACAAAATTAAGATGCAAGGAAAAAAGAATAATATTTTTTATGGTTACCAAACATCTGAATCTAAAAACACAAACAAACAAAAATAAATAAAAAACATGATTATTAATTTCTTAAGGTATCACAAACACCTAAAAGCTGACCTCTAAGTTGTGGTCCCTGTGATTCATCCCCACGCATAACATATAGTAAGCCTTCACAGATGCTTGACTGGGGGAGAAGGTAGTTGTAACAGGAGAAGGCTACCAAAAATTAAAAAAAAAAAAGAATGCCTAATTTACCTATATACTCGAGCATAAGCCGAGTTTTTTCAGCACAAAATTTGTGCTGAGTTTGGGTTTTTCGGCACAAATTTTGTGCCGAAAAAACTCGGCTTATACTCAAGTATATAGGTAATATCAAAGAATATAACCCCTATCCATGAAGTTTCCTATATAATCTTCCCAGAAAAACTATAGAGTTATACTATTATTTCATATTGTCCCAGAAGAAACTAAAGTTTAGGATAATTAGGTAAAGTCCCACAACTCTTAAATAATAAAGGCTGTGGTCCCTTTCCAAATTTATTGCTCAAAGTCCAATATTTAAATTATTGCAGCTCTAAGTGGGCATTTATTATGTGCGAGACATTGTTCTAAGCACCAGATGGGTACAAACTCCTTCCTTGCTCACAACAAACACAGGCAAGCAGTGCTGTTAAATTTGTATATTATAGTTTAGAAAACTGTATCAGAGAGAAATTTCAAAGCTCACTGTAGGTCACATAGCCGGCTCATGACAAAGACAGGAGTCAAGCCTGGATGGCTGCAGTGTTTATTCATGCTCATTGCTACGCTGCCCCCTTGCATGTCTAATGCCCTGGTAGCTAGAATTTCAGGAATATTGTCTGGCTGGCCTTTCCTGATTTATTCAGTTAGTCTTGCCGGTGAGTTTTACTGTTATTGGGTAAGCTCTCGTGTCAGACAAATATCATCTTAAGTCTTGAAGAGACCAGAACTTTAATATCACCAAGGTGCTAAATTCTATTTCCAGAGGTAACAAAATATTCCAGACGACACTACACAGGCTCATTGCATTAAAGAATCCATGTGTAAAATATGGCCCACCATCCATCTGAAGCCAATGAAGATTTTTCATTTGAATGCTTGCTGTCTTGGACAAAGACTGCTTTAGGGCACGGTTGCAAGGCATGGCCCATGGCAAGTTGGCAGTAATCCCTTACTACTTCTCCCATTAGAAAAAAGACACATACACAAACACAAATACACATAAATGCCAAATGCATTCCTCTTTCTTAAAATTTTTTTATTAAATCATAGCTGTGTACGTTAATGCAATCATGGGGTACAATCTGCTGATTTTATATACAATTTGAAATATTTTCATCAAAATGGTTAACATAGCCTTCCTGGCATTTTCTTAGTTATTGTGTTCAGACATTTGTATTCTGCATTTAGTAAGGTTCACCTGTACCCTTCTAAGATGCACTGTAGGTGTAGTCCCACCATTTACCCTCCCTCCATCCATCCTCCCCTAGCCCCTCCCCTCCCTTGCCCCTTGCCCCATATTCTTGTGCTGTAATAGGGTTATAGCTTTTATATAAAAGCTATAAATTAGTTTCATAGTAGGGCTGAGTACATTGGATACTTTTTCTTCCATTCTTGATATACTTTGCTAAGAATATTTTCCAGCTCCATCCAGAGGTAAAGTCTCCATCTTTCTTTAAGGCTGCATAATATTCCACGGTGTACATATATCACAATTTATTGATCCATTTGTGGGTTGATGATCACTTGGGCTTCTTCCATGACTTAGCAGCTGTCTTCTTTTGTCTACAACTCTCTCATCACTGTTCTCTCTCCTTTCCTGCGTGTGTTGTGACAGTGGTAAGAGTGACTAGTATTCATTCCCTCCCACTTTTACCTCCTTCCATCTTATCCTGAGCATTCCCCAATCCCAACCAATCTCTGAATTACTATTATCACGGTTCCTAATGATCCCAATTCACTAAACCTACCAATCAATCTGTAGTCTATGCAAATCGATCTATGACTAGTTTGCCTATAGATCCTATTTTTTCCTAGAACAATCCAAGTATGTGCCCATTATCCTGTTTGACTATTTATTTTGACTATTTAGCATCCACATTAACTCTCCAATGCATGTTTGGATACTAAATTATAAGGTCCCTCTATTAGCAGTATATGAGCCTATCACTCCATGAAACGCTTCCTACACACGGCTTCCAAGTCACCACATGCCCTGTTTCTTTTTACCTCCTGACTTTTTCTTGTTCTTTGCTGATTGCTCTTCACACAGATGCACTTCTCATGTATTTAAATCTCCTAGGAAGCAGTCATGGAACCGCTTTTTAAAAAATAACCCTTTACCCTCGGTAATCTCATTTAATTTTGTGGCTTTATATATGATGATAATTTCTAGATTTCTACATTTAATACTAGCCCCTTTTCTATAACTTTATTCTTACCTGGAACACACCGAATGTCCTACTTGGCTAATACAGCTAAACGTATTATTAGTCATCACAAATGTCATACGTTAAAAAAAAACAGATTCTATTGCCACCCCACATCTAGTCCTTGCTGACCTGCCCCTCTGCAAAGTTAGTGAATGATAACTTTATTTTTCAAGTTCTCAGGACATAAATCTTTCAATCAATCTTCAATCTTCTTTTGTTCCGTGAGATACAATGTAAAATCCTTGTGAAGCAAAAAACAGAAAAGTTCTCATTTTTTTGCTGCAAAATGCCAGCTAGGACTTATCTGGGCTCTTGTCTCCAAGGTTAAGTTAATATGTGTATTAATAATCTTAGGGAACTGATGTTTAGCCAGAAATACATTATCATGAATGTTCCTATATTTGAAGTATTAAAATACAGTCATGTTTTGAATAATGACCTTTCAGTCAAGGTCAGACCACATATATGATGATAGTCCCATAAGCTTATAATTAAGCTTAAAAATTTCTATCTCCTAGTGACATTATAGCCAATCTAATGTTATAGCACTATTACTTTTTGCAAAATAAATTTAGTGTACTTTAAGTGTATAGCATTTATACAAAGTCTACAGCAGTGCAGCAGTGTCCTAGGGCTTCATATTTACTCACTAGTCACTGACTTACCCAGAGCAACTTCCAGTCCTACAAGCTCCATGCATGGTAAGTGCCTTATATTAGAGTGCAATTCTTTATAAATCTTTTACATAGCATTTTCAGTGTACTGTTTTGTTTAGATATGTTTAGAGATACAAACATTATCATGTTATAATTGCCAACAGTATTAAGTAACATACAGTACAGGTGTATAACCTAGGAGCAACCAGCTACAATTCACAGCCCGAGTGTGTATTAGGCTATGCTACTTGGGTTTGTGTAAGTTCACTCTGTGATGTTTGCACAATGATGAAATTGCCTTATAATGCATTTCTCCCAGAATATCCTGTCATTAAGCAAGTCTATAGCTACTTAATTTGGTAAATAACAAAATCTATGCGTTTAACCATACTGGCCATGTACACTGGCCAGTGGACCCCTTTGCCTGCCCCAGGAGTCTCCAGACCTCTGCCTGGGACAGTACCTAAGAATCCCCAGGATCTCATTCATTACAATGTCTAATGTCCACTTTGGTCTGTATTCAAATCATTCTGAGTGTAAAATAGTTTAACTTTCACTTGTGCTTATTCTTCTGCAGAATTGGAAGAATGAAGTGCTTTGACTGCTTATGAATAAATCACTAATGCTAAATGCTATAAGATAAACTTTTTAAGCCCTTTTATACTCATTTTTAGCAAAGTACAGCTACCACTTTGTTTTTGGAATGATTTTTTTCTCTTTGCCACACTTCACTGTGTTTCCTACACCCTTCCTCATTGCTTTGATTCAGTCTTCTACATCTGCCATTCTGGGGGATAAAATCAGCAACTCAGCAAATAACTTTGACTATAATTCAATGATCCAACGTTTCCTTTTCTCCCCAGAGTTTCCTGTGAACATAGATAATTAAGAAAGAAGACATGGCTCGGCGCCTGTAGCACAATGGTTACGGCGCCAGCCACATACACCAAAGTTGGCATGTTTGAACTCGGCCTAGGCCAGCTAACTAACTGCAACAAAATATAGCTGGGCGTTGTGGCAGGCAGCTATAGTCCCAGGTACTTGGGGGGCTGAGGCAAGAGAATCGCTTGAGCCCAAGAGCTGGAGGTTGCTGTGAGCTATGACACCATAATAGTCTACCAAGGGTGACATAGTGAGACTGTCTCAAAAAAAAAAAAAAAAAAAAAAAAAGACAATGTATTTCTGAATTGAGCAAAATTCTCTTCTTGGTGTCTGGGCAGGGGCTGAGAGGGCCAAGCACTAATTCAGTTTAAGTCTGCAGCATGAGGTAAGCCTGAGCTAAGGGATATTTTCATACTTCTTAGAAAGCTTCAACTAAGAACCTTTGGGACAAGTCTCTGCTGACTGATTTATTTTCTATAAATCTGATAAAATTTGTGACCACTGTTATCAATTCATTTTGCCCTTGCTGGTCTAGCTAAAACTCGTTTACTATTGGGAAGATCAAACATGTGGACTGATAACTAGTCAATTTCCTTAAACTAAATTAAAAAAAAATAACTGTCCAGTTTTAATTTTTTTTTGTAATGTTCAAATACTGGAAGGAGAAAGGCTTAGAAATTAGAAGCTGAGGTACGGATTACTCACCTTTTTGTTATTCTGAGTGGCTGGTTTCTGCCAGAGTTTGCCTACTCTTCTAAACAGAATCTTTAAGTATCCAGACTCACCTGCCAAAGAAGTAGTCTGTGAACATCTGTTATCATCTGCTTATTGGTGCCTTCTAGAAGTCTCCGATCCTAGGAAGTAGTTGCTCTGGACAGCTCTTCCAACAACACAGTGTCCTCCCTTGATATACATTTTCTCAACTCCTTTTACATTTCCAAACATGAGATAGTAATCAATGATTACAAGAGCACTTTCAGACAGGTATCTGGGGATATTGGTCGAATTATTTTCTAACACAAGAAATTTAAACCTAACATAATTTCATTGCCTGAATTAAATTGTTGCAGGAAAACAAGGCCCAATGGAGAGAAAGAGCACCCAAACACCACATTTATAAGAGGAAGGGCTTTATTCACCAGCCGGGAGCTTACGGCATAGAAGAATTCCAAATGGTCGCGCTCCCCGCAAATGGTCGCGCTCCCCGACTTCCTTGGTCTTTCCCTTTTTATTGACAGTCAAAAAGTTCCACCCCACAGCTACCCTTCTCATTGGCCAGTTTGAATCAAGTGGGAGATACTATTCCCACTCCTACAGAACTACAGGATTTGAAGTTAAGTTTACAAATTCCCAAGAGCTGAGTCGCTGTGGAGAGGACCCTGCATGTGTATCCTTGTGGTCTCCTTGAGAAGACCTGTTCTTCTAGACCTCACCCTTCTCAGGTATCCTCTCTCAAAATGAGTACTAATTAAGCAGTTGCAGTTGGTCATTTTACCCATATGCAAAGAGAAAATACAAAATTTGATGGAGATATTTGTTATTAATAAATTTATTACCTACCAAAAAAAAAAAAAAAACCTCACTAAAGTTGAGCAAGATACTTGATATTCTAGAATAATATAAATATAAATGTGTGTCACTGATTCAATATATAGTTGTTAATTCATTCAGTTTGGTGCTAGATTTGGGATGCAGTAATGAATAAAACCGATCCTGCCCTCAAGGAGTTTTGGGAACAAATGAAATTTTATTGACATTTTATTGTTGAACTCACAATGATTTCAAAGCTGATCCACTTTCCTGCTACACATTAGCCCTCCTTTATCCAAGAATGTACTTCAGTTGTTTGGGAAATTTGTCAGTAACATGCATTAAACATGGCTTCCAGGTTTCTAAACATTCCCAACATTGAAAAATGGCACTAGTTCAAACAGGATTTAACTTCCCCAAAAGAATTTGCACTTAGAATGTCCAAAAATAATTGTGGTAACAGGAAGGTATACTCATGATGGATACATACACTCTTATAATGTGGTATAATATGGAATGCACTCATTCCTTCTGCTTTGGTCTTTATCTCTCTCCTTTCCACGTTAATCTTCTTTATGTTTCTGTTACAATGCCATGTAGACAAGCAGTTCTCATTTTGAACAGAGGTTACATACATGTTGAGAAAAAACAGGGATTAACAGCATAGAAAATAGTCAAAAAACTTCTCTTGGTCAGTGCTAGCATTTAAGAAATTTTGATGGAGGATGGGATATTTTTCTGTTGTGTTTTCTGGAATTGTGATTTTCCCCATAGTTTAATTACCAGTGCAATCAGCTGGACAACTATGATTTGATTTGTGACAGTGAATTCAGTACTGAATGATGTGACATAATGAAGCTATAGTGGCATCTCCATACATATGTAGCTATTTCTGGCAGCAGGACTAGTGGTCTCCATAGATGATACTTAAACAGCTCATACAGCCTGCATTTCAATTTCTTCATGACGTATTTTATTTTTTCTCTTTTGAGCAATGCCAATTTTACTAACTGAATTGAAACACAAAAGCATTTGTATATCCTTAACTACCCGCTCTGAATCAATTCTTTTCCTTGTCTAATAACTCAACAAATACCTTTGATTTGGAAGAGCGATGAGGAAGCAGAATGGTCCTTACTGATAAGAGAAATCAAGCTAAAAATAAGATTGGATGGAGGGGCGAAACCACTGAGATCCCTGTGCCTTCTTAGATAACCATTTCAAACCTGTCTCACCACAGTCCTTATTGCAGGGAACAATTCTGCATTGACAATAGGCTATTGCTAGATCAGGTGACTTCCTGTGACAGATCCATTCCCCTGCTTACTCACTTAAAAAATTCCATTATAATGGAAATGGCCTGGCTGAATGATCTTCAATTGCATCTAGTCTTCAAAAATCCTTTTATAACTCCTTTCAATCTGGCCACTTAAAAGTAAATCCTCCAGATAAATTTCTCAATCCATCTCCATTAAAGAACTAGTGATTATTAATATTAAAGGAATAATTATTCCTAATGACTCTTCATCATACAGAATCGTGAAATTATACCTCTCTTGGATATTTAAGATATATTATGCATGGTATAATTTATAAATGTACCCTTGCCTTTTTCTTCATTTTTAGAAGAATCTCTCTACTTACTAATTTCTTATAATCAAATATTTGAAGAATGTGTTTAGGAAATATTAAAACAACTTTAATAGAGTGAAAATATGTATACTGCTTATTAAAAAGAAATTTTATATGGTAACTCTAATAACGTCAATGAAAGAATAAATGAAGTAGAAAGAAAGTCATCCTCAGGGAAATGCTAAAACCTTATGTTTTTTATAACTTGATTTAAAGAACCAGTAAAAGCAGAGTTTATGCGGTCATGATCCTGGCCGGTATTTTCATTGTGACTTTGGCAACAATTCTCTGCTCCTGGTGTTTTCTCCTCTCCTTCCTTCTTCATTGCCACTTTTTCCTCCTCTTCCTCCTCTTCATGTATTTATTTTGTCTCAACATTAGCCCATGCTTCACTCCAAAAGTGAATTGGAAAATCACTTTTTTCACAGATTGGAAAGAGATTCTTAAATTTACACACACACACACACATACACACACATCCACTAGACCAGGACATTGAGACTCTTGGTTATTTTGCTGTTGGTCATGCTGTCAAATCCCAAAGAACCTAGAGATTTGTAAGCACAGCAATAAATCTATAGGTCTTTAAAGCACTAGAATTAGCTTAAAATTTTCTTCACTTTAATTTCATCTTTCAACAGTTAAAAATAACCTAAAAACAGTCCTAGTACCAAATACGGTTGTGCAGAGTCTTCTATTTGGGGGAGACAGTAAAGGTTAGTATTGTAGTATTAGTATAGGTTAGTATAGTCATTAAAGGTTAATATTCTCCACAGCTAGGACAGGGCAAATTGGAACCAGGAACCATCTATTGGGTAAGGGAAATATTAGTGTCAGGGGAAAATGCAGCAAAGTCTAACAGGGACTTTTATTGAAAATGTTGTTTGCATTTCTCAAACCCTTATCTCCCTTGGGTGATCTTTTATACTGTGGAATGTTGTAGCTAATGGGCTTTTTTAAATGAAAAAAAAAAAAAAAAGTGCTAAATTAGAAAAGCATTCTACCTTCTATTAAAAAAATCATCAAAACCCAGGTTCCTGCCTGGGTAATTAAACCTGATCCAGAATATTTATTGTGGTAATAGTACCTTCATTAACTGAGCCTATCAGTCTGTGAATGTTTGTTGATACCCAGGGGTTGGTTCATTATAGTGATCTTATAATACAATAACATCTTCTATCCAAGGAATCACTAAGCATGGCAAAATTCTAGATCCATCACTATTTATGAATCTCTAGAACTGTATGTGAGATGAATCAGAGGAATTATGCTGATTTTCAACTTAATAAGGGTCTATTTTAATAATCACTGCACAAATAAAAGGAACAATGAAGCAATTGTTATTGAGACAAGTCACATGTGTCTCTGCAGGATATCATTATCTGCTTCACTTGAAAGTTTTTTACTCTGAATGGAATAACATGAGGTAGAAAAAGCAACAAGAATAGCATAAAGACATAATTAATTGGCACACTTAGTATTCGATTTGGAGTGCTTTATTTTGTTTTGTTGACAGTTGCTTTGTAAATTATCGACCCATTGTGTAATGTGCATGGGTCTAGTTCCACAACCACGTTTTGAGCTCTTTGAAGTAAATCTCTGGGCTGTCAGTGTTTAAAAATCTCCAACATTGTCCTAGAACTTAACAAAAGTCCAAAACTAGCTTCTTTGCTAAACTGAAGCCAGATGCGAAATCAGAATTAATGTGAAGAAGAAGATTGACACAAAGTATATTGAAATAATAGATGAAGATTCTCCTGGAGAGCTTAAAGTGATATAAAAAAATAAAAGTTACTAAAAATAAAGTGATCTGGTGGTTTATTGGTGGTATATCGTCCAACAGCTCATTATATGTTATGTATAATTTTAAAATGATATATTCTGTTATTTCTTAGGCCTGAGCAAATAATAAATTTTAAAGAATTTTAAAAATCAGTGTTAGTTTCACTTTGTTTTACTAAATTCAGCTATTCTAAGATTCATGGCTATACTATTAAGCATAATAAATGATGAAGAGTTGATTAATTAATAACTATTGTTTGGTACCAAATGTTGTGTTTTCCTTACTACGTCCAAGTGCTTGTACTGACCATCCCACAAAACAAACAACAAAACAGTATTTCATTGTTTCCTGCTCTGTATGAGATGTACTGGTAAGAAAGAGAAAAGCCACTATGGGGGAAATTGGGAGTTGCATTGAAAAGAATTGGAACTTCATGATAAAATGATTTCTTTGTCTTTGGGTAGATACCAAGTGGCGGCATGACTGGATCAAATGAGAGATCAGTCTGCCTTTAGCTCTTTGAGGAATTGTTGTACTGTTTTCCATAGCAGTTGTACTAATTTGCATTCCTACCAATGGTGTGTAAAAATACCTTTTTTTCTGCTTTATGCCAGTATCTGTTGTTTTTGATGAGAATGGCCCACATCACAAAATCTCAATATTGCGGTACTGGTGGATGTGGAGAGAAGGGAACACCTTTACACTGCTGGTGGGACTGCAAACTAGTACAACCTTTTTGGAAGGACATATGGAGAACTGTCAAAGAGCTCAAACTAGACCTCTCATTGGATCCTGCAATCCCATTACTGGGCATCTACCCAGAGTAAAAAAAAATCCTTTTACCATAGGACACTTGCACTAGACTATTTATTGTAGGTCAATTTACAATCACCAAAATGTGGAAACAGCCTAAATGCCCCCAACCCAGAAATGGATTAACAAGCTGTGGTATATGTATACCATGGAATACTATTCAACCATTTAAAAAGATGGAGACTTTACACATTTTTTATTAACCTGGATGGAAGTAGAACACTTTATTCTTAGTAAAGCATCACAAGAATGGAGAAGCAAGAATCTATTATGATATTAGGACAATTAATGACCTAGTACACAGTGGGGGGTGAGGGAAGGAGAATAGAAAATGTGGCATGCATATTTATATGTATGTACACACACACACACACACACACCTTGGAACACTTCTCACCCATTAAAAAAATAAATAATATGATTCACAGCAACTTCAATGGAATGGAGAGCATTATCCTAAGTGAAGTATCTCAGGAATGGAAAAAAAACCCACATGTTTTCACTAATAAGTGGGAGCTAAATGATGTGTATGCATCAACAGAAAAAGACATAGACACTGGAATTAAAAAGGTGAGGTAGAAAGGTGAGGCACAGAAATTTCCCTGTTGGGTACAACGTAAACACTGAAAGCTCTGACTTCAGCCTTATAGTGTATCCATGGAACAAAAACTTTTATATTCCTTTAATATTTTGAAATACAAATAATTTTTTAAAAATTTCTTATAACCCTAACATTCTATCTATGTATATTTAACATAGAATTAGTAGATAAAGTTTAAGAACAAAATAGGTACCACTTTTTGGTAAATGCCAGCCTTTTTCATTTGGGAAATTGGAAAAAACCTTAGTGCTCAATTTAAAAATATTTGTTTCATAAGTTGGAACACAAATGAACAGAATTTATAGTATATGGTAGAAATACCTAAAGATTTTCATGAATGTTCCAGCAATTGATATAACTCAATGCATTACTTTTATAAATTCTATTTTTTTTTTTTTTGTTTGTTTGTTTGTTTGTTTGTTTCTTGAGAGAGAGTCTCACTCAGTCACCCTGGGTTGAATGCTCTGGTGCCATAGCTTACAGCAAACTCAAGCTCTTGTGCTCAAGAGATCCTTTTGCCTCAGCCTCCTGAGTAGCTAGGATTACAAGCACTGGCCACCACACACCTGGCTAATTTTTCTAGTGTTAGTAGAGAAGGGGTCTTGTTCTTGCTCTTGCTTAGGCTGATCTTGAACTCCTGAGCTCAAGTGATCCACTCTCCTTGGCCTCCCAGAGCACTAGGATTACAGATGTGAGCCACTGCACTTGACCCATTCATAAAATTCTTCTAAAAGAAATGTTAGGGACTTTGTTTTCATGTTTTAAATGTCTTATGACCCTTGTCATGTGTAAGGGAAATGGTTAACCATCTAATGTTGGACCTAATGACCTTGGAGAGTATTTATGTTTACTAGACACTAAGATGGGAAAAAAATATATATATATATATCAGAGGTTTTCAACCTGTGGGTCACGACCCACAGGAACTGAATTAAAGGGCCACAGCATTAGGAAGGTTGAGAAACCCTGGCTTGTATAGATACATATACACATAAATACTTTGCTATCCTCTGACTTTTTTTTATCCCGTATCTTTTAATGATGAAGCCAAATGTCCCTGAAACATTAAAGCTGTTGAGGAATGGGAATATGCTGCACCGTGGTTCTTTCTAATTGTCTGAGTTGCCCCTAAGCAGGCCATTAGTAGAGGGAAATTGGAGAACATGAAATGCACAATTAGCTGCTAATAAGGGATGTAGCACCACGTGAGGACGCACAGGGAGCATGGGTACCTTTACGATTGGCCTCTGCTTTTGTCCCGTAGGCTTCGTAGCTATAAAAAAAAAAAAAGACAAAACTCCTCAAATGCATTTCCATCCTAGGGTCTTACCAAAAGCTAGAAAGTATGGTAAATTCATAAAGCAGGAATGCTTTATTTAAATAAAGAGAAAGAAAGGAAAATGTACCAATCTGTGTCCATTACCACTTCTCAAATAGCTACGGAGGGTGAAGCTTGTCTTCCTATTCTGACAGCAAATGATTTTCATCGTGGAATATCTACTTGCAACTGCTGTCTCTGCATCTTCCTCTGCTCATTTAGTTAATCTGAAGCAACTAATGAGTGCAAACTAAGGGGCAAAGTTAGTGTTTGGTGTCAGGATTATATGTAAAATAATTTAATTTTGAAAGTATGTAGTATTCTATAAAAAGACTCATATAAAAACACTTGGCAGAGTACCTACATATTTGAAGCTTGCCTGGTCATGTAATTATTATATTGTGATAAATGTCAACTGTGTAAGGACCTGTGCTAAATGCTGGAGTGACGGCAATACATAAGCAATACATAAGCCTGTCTTTTGTCACCTAGAACTTAGTTTTGTAAAGTGAGGAGACAGAAAAAAATAGTATTGAGTTTTCCAAGCCATAAGCTTAGCATATTAATTAATTTATCTAGGTCATGTTTATTTTTTCATCAGTGTTTTTTTGTTATCAGCATACAAATTTGCCCGTGTTTGTTTAGATTATACGTGCATTTCACTTTAAGTATTTTATGTTTCTGATAATATAGTAAATGTCACTTTAAAATTTTTAGTTTCCAATTGCTATTACTATTATAAAGAAATACAATGGCTTTGTTTCTATTGATCTTGTACCCTTCCACTTTGCTAAACTTACTTATTAGGTATAATATATGTACACATCTGGGGGCTCTTGGTCCCAACTAATCAACTTCCACAAGGAAATGTTTCCTCTTCGGTCTGACTCACATCAAAGAGAAATCTCAGACATCGTCTGATATGCAAGAAGTTTCTTCTGGCAGAGGTCCTACAAGATGGATAGTGATAGCAGGCTGGTGGCATGACTCAGATACGGTGGAGGGGTCAGGCAACCACCTACTAACGGGTCTTGGTCTGGAGACTATTCTCAGAGTTTGGGGCATTCTTCTCCCTTCCTTATAAATGTTTTAAATCCTGGTCAGATATCAGGTGTTTCTTTCATAGAGGGTATTTAAGCTATTCTTGTAAGGGTAAGCTTTGATTTTAGGTACATGAAAATTTCGTTTGTACTTAATTGGCCTTATCTGTGGGTAACCAGGGTTTTTAGGTCTCACTGTTATTTAACATAAATATCTGGTAATCCTCAGGCCGGAGCTGGAAACCCCAGGCCAGATCCCATCATACTGCTAAGTAGTACATAGCTTAGTCTTTGCAGGGTGTCTGAGGGGGCCTTCTGCCTATCATTAGTTTTATAACCACATTTTTATAGTTTATTTGTGATTTTCCAGAGCTTTATGTTATCCTCAAGAACATTATATTTCTTCCGTATCAATCTATTGGAATTTTATTTATTCTTCCTGTCTATAGAGAGGAGAGGACTTTTTGGATGGGATACTAGATAGGAAAATGTGAACATCATTTCCTTGTTCTTCAACTTAAGGGGAAAAACATTACGTTCTTATCAAGCAAAAATGATGTTAACTCTTGATACTTGGTAGATGTCCAATATTAATTGAGGAGGTATCTTGGTATTCTTAGTTTACTCAGAAATTTTATCATAAATATCATAAATGACCTCTTTTAGCTATAAAAAAGATGCAGGCATCCCTGGATCGTGACCACAGAGGTTTGTTCTTAAGTTGAATTTGTATGTAAGTTGGAACTGGTACATGTACCTACTGCATTTGATAGCCTCCATCTGTAAGTGTGAGTCACACATCAGATGTTTGTAACTCAGGGACTTCCTGTGATCCAATGATATTGTTTGTTACGTTGGTGTAGTAAATGGCATTCATGTTATCCTCTCAGTGCTTACCAACACTTGATTACTTTGTTCATTTCCCTTTATTTTTTGTCTGTACTTAATTTTTAAACTTCCTATGTCTTCAATATTTTTTAATCTTTTCTCTATAATGTTTATATTTTTCTACTCTGATTAATATGTTTTACCACTGGTTACTTTGTAGCACAAATAAATTTATTTTGGGTTTCTTTTAAAGTGTTCTTTCTCACTTTATCATGTTCATGGTTTCTGCTGCTCTCTTGAATAGGTGGATATTTTTATCACGGCTTTTTTCTTCGATCTTGTCAATTCCATAATTATTTATTCTTTTCTATATCAATTTCTATTGGGCATTTTTTCTCATAGCATTATATATTTTTGATTCTTTTCATGACTAGGGATTTTTAAGTGGATGCTGGTCATTTTTAAATTATCCTGTGAGTACTCGTTTCTGTTGTATTCTATCAATTGAGGTTAACTTTTTTTTTTTTTTTGAGACAGAGTCTCACTGTGTCACCCTCAGTAGAGTGTTGTAACATCACAGCTCACAACAACCTCCAACTCTTGTGCTTAAGTGATTCTCTTGCCTTAGCCTCCCAAGTAGCTGGGACTACAGGCATCTACCACAACACCCAGGTATTTTTTTGTTGCAGTTGTCATTGTTGTTTAGCAAGCCCAGTCCGGGTTTACCTGGCGTCCTAACCACCGCGCTATGGGCTCCAGGCCAAAATAAGGTTAACTTTTATTGTGGTGTGTAGTTAAGCTACTTGGAATTAATTTTGTCCTTCTAGTACTGGCTATCAATTTTATGTTTGGTTAATATTGCTTTTAATTTAGGGATGCCTTTCCCCTACAATTATGTTAATGCTTTTCTGGTGAATTTATCATGGAGTTATCTCTCTCTGATTGGTAAACACATAAACTATCTCCAGCCCTATTTGAGTGCTAAGAATAGTTCTGCCTTCTCTTTTCCAGGGGTTATTTCTTCTCACAATACTCATCCAAAGATTCAAATGGAGACTTTCCTATCCCCCTGACTTTCTTTTCAAGAAATTTCTCATTCTATGGTAGCCTGCCCCACACACTGTAGCTACTTCGAACCCCCTAACGTTGAATATCCATCTTCTAAACAGATTGGCTGCTCGGCTCCGGCGCTGTTTGGCATTTCCTTTTCTGCATAGCAGTCTAGAAACTGCTTTCAGACAGTAATCTGGACAGTTCTAAAGCCAATTTCATGTTTGATTGTCACCTAGGAATCATAATCTGTACAACTGTCTTTTGTCCGGTTTCTGAAGAGCTCTATTTCAGACATTCTGTTTGACTTTTTTTTTTTTTTTGAGACTAAGTCCCACTTTGTCACCCTGGGTAGAGTACTGTGGCAGTAATAGCTCACAGCAACCTCAAACTCCTGAGCTTGAACACTCCTCTTGCCTCCGCCTCCCCAGAGTACAGGAGCATGCCACCACTCTGGGCTGGTTTTCTGTTTATAGAAGAGACGGATCTCCTCCTTGTTTAGGCTGGTCTCAAACTCCTGAGCTCCAGCAGTCCACCCACCTGGGCCTGCCAGAGTGCTAGGATTACAGGCATGAGCCACTATGCCTGGCCAATTCTGTTTAATTTTCTTAATTATTTAAGACAGATGGACAGAAGTAGAAATCCTTTTATCACAGATATGGAGCTCCAGGTTTATATATGTTATAGCATGTTATCCTTTCAGCACTTGCTAATGTTTTATCCATTTCCTTTTTTTTTTTTTTTTTTTTGTCCTTAATTTTTATACTTTCTATTTCTATATCTTAAAGTTTTTTTGTTATTCCTCTACAATGTTCATCTTTTTTTACTCCAATCAAAAGGACCTCAAAACCCTTGGCTTTGAAGTCTTTCTGTTGAAGTTTTGCAGAGTTCTGCACCCTAGACTTGATGTTCTTCTGCCGGCTCCGTTCAGCACGGGGCAGTGTGTGACCTTCTTCAGCTCGCTCCTCAGAGTGTCCTGTTTGTGCAGATATGTCTCTTTCATGGCCACCACTGGGCTCAGTTCATATCAGTGCCCAAGAGCAGCAGATCATGGCTTCTGCTGGCCCCTGCCGTGTTCAGTAGACACCACTACTCTATTAATAAATAACATAAACATAAGTTTACTGTTACAAATTATAGCACACTATGTAATAAACAACCATAACATTTCCCAATGCCTTATATAGCTGTCATCTACAGGACAAAGCAGAGCAGCGAGAGCATTCAATGGAATTATTGCAACCAAGAGCAGAATTTTCCAGCAGTTATACATGTAGCCATGTCTCTTTCCATTAACAATTTTTTCTTCTGCCTGTAAAAATAATGAAAGGCAATATAAAGCTCATTGAGAAAGTTCTATTCCTCCATGGAAACTCTGTCTTGATTGTTAAAGTTTTAATACTCTGCCATAGCTATGAAATGACTATTCTGTGAATAGAAGCCTCTGAGTAATCCAGGCTAATGATATTGCTGATTTTATTAACAATGGCATATTCTTACCTATATGACTGTGGCCACATAAGATTATATGTAGCTGCCCAAACAGGTGTGCCATTATCTCTTTTATACTGTGTTTTTATTGTACCTTTTCAGCTTAGATATGTTTAAATACACAAATACTTACCATTGTATTTCATTTGCTCTAGTACAGTAACATGCTATAGAGGCTTTTAGTTTAAGAGCAATAAGCTACGCCCTAGAGCCCGGGTGTGTGGTGAGCTGCACCAGCTAAGTTTAACTACCCACTGTAATATTTATACAAAACAAAATCTCTAAATGCAATGCATTTCTCAGAATGTGTCTGTGCTATTAATCAAGACATATCTGAATTTAAAATAGCAACATGTCTATATTATTTATTGTCAAAATATTTTTCAAAAAATAGAAAAACATATGGATCATTTTACATCTCTGTAAACCTCTTAACATCTGGTGCAAAAGAAGACACCTGGATTTCCACAGCTGTTTCTGTTCTCCATTTCTTGTTATATCACACTTCATGTAGTGTCTAGAAAATTCTACTTTCAGGTGTGATAAAATGAGAATCAATTAGGCAAATAAGATCTTAGCATTATTTGAGAATAATTTTTACCTTGTGGATCCTGAAAAGGGTCTTGGGGATGCCAGAGGTACCTCAGCAAATTTACCACCGTTATTTAAAGAGAATAGACAAGACTAATATCCACAGTGGGAGGATAACTTTTAGCAAGTGTATAAGTCCTGATTTATGTATTTATGTTCTTAGTATTTCCATGAAATATATATGTATTTAGGCGATTCTTGTGTGGATTCTGTAATAGAACTGTGGATTTCAAATCATCATAATTTGTTTTTACAGATAACAACACCAACGTTTCTAGTTCAAATGTATAAGCTCAAGAATTATCAATGAAATGGAAACATAGTTCATAAATGATAATTTAACACATGGTTCTTTGTGGCTTTACATTCCATAAACTCCAAGTTATTTCTTTATAAACATTTATAAAGTGACAGTATGTTTTCTTGGAATATACATTTCACAGTCAAAATACAAATAATTGAGGTTTCTTAGTGTCACTTTCATTTTGGCTGGGCTCACTCAGTTCTAAGAGAAGAAACACAAAGTCTTCATTATCTGTAGCTGGCATACTGAGGACAACCCAAACTACATAAATATGGCATTTATAGATTTGGACTGTAAAGAATTTAAATGAATTGCTCCCTTAGAGGAAATAGCTTTCTCCAGAAAGCAGAGGTTTCTTTTGTTGAAAACAATATAAGAAATAATAATGAATAGAATCAGATAAAAAGTAAAGGACTGACAAAGGGAAACATCATGGCTTGTGGAAATGGATATATCTTCTGTTAGCTGTAACAATGAAGAAAATATTCAAGTGGGAAAAATATTCAGCAATCAAAATAAAGACCCTGCTTCCTGAATAGGAATAAAGAGCACTGTGTTTTCTTAGACTGTGGCACATTTACCCACTCTTTGACATACAAAAAGTCAAATTTTAAATTTAGAGGTATAGGAATAATGACATATCGGAGATAGCTTCATTAGAATGTACCCGGTGATGAAATCACATCCAATTTTCTGCCAACTTCTTACTCCTCATCTCTTATTTATTTGTAGTGTGAAAGAAGCTGGTGGATTACTTACAATTATCCTATAGTTTTTAAAGAGAAAAACATAAATATGAACTCCCCTGATGATTTTATTATCTATTTTAGGTTACATCAAATAATTACAGTGATTTCCTTTATTTTTGCTTGTAATTTTTGTGAGTGGGATACTCCTTGAAGCCGTCTTCAGGATGAAGTCCAGGCTTCCTCTCGCATGTCTCACACTTGAAAATGGTTTCTCTCCTTCCACTTTCTCATTTCTTCTGTTGCAAACTATGTCATCCTTTGTTGATTTTTTTTTATTTTGCATTATAAAATGCATCTTCCCATTTGGCCTTTCCTAGTGTCAGAAGGCAACGGTCTTCCCCTCTTTTTGAATTTCTGTTGCTCACATTGCTCACAAGCTGAGTGATGATGTTTCTCCTGTAAGAAACGTGTGACTGCATTTTTTCTCCACTCTCCTTACTGAATGAGTAAGATACACGCAGTTGTTCACAGCTGCAACTTCCATCAGCCAGAAGAATAATTTGTTCCACCATGCATAGGACCGCTTTGTAAATCCATAACAACTGTAGTACTGATCAGCTGTGTCCACTCTTCCCATAACTCTGTGTGTTCTAAAATAACTGCCTGTTTTTCAAAATTGAACAGTCTGTTTCTTAGTGTAACCTGTAGCCAACTATGTTTGAGGGGCAAAGAATGTACTCAGCATTGTCACTAAACTCTTGTCATGGATGAGAGGCACACACACATACACAAAAAAAGTGTCGAAAGTCTTCCAACATCAGGGTAGAACAGGAAAATCATATCAGATAAGGTCTGGCCTAGGATTAGAAGGGGAACATGGAAAAATTAGCAAATTATACAGAAAGGGAATTGGCCGGTGGGCTGAATGTTTGGTCACTCTGAATTGAATCAATACAGAGAGATTCTTCTGACCAAGAAAATAATACTTTATGATTTTGATGAACCTACAGAAGGAAGTTTTATGTAAATTTGCACATATGGAGTATTGGGGGAGGAAGCATGATTAGGTAAGAAAAGGGATATTCTAACACTAGATGCTACTTTTTGTTAAGTCTTCCAGGAGTTTATTATAAAAACGTAGACTTTAAATCAAAATCTCCACTATTATGAAGACAAATTGAGACTTTGCAGTGTTGATGTAAACTATATTCTTTTTTAAAAAAGGAAAAGAAAATAATTTAATAACACATTAAACTTTTATTTTCCATACTGAATTTAGTTCTAAAAGTACAGTGTCTCAGGCAACAATATACATATAACCTTTCTTTGTCCTCCATTTTAAAGTTGTAAAAACCAAGGGTGAAATCATACCACGTATACAGGCTTCAAAACCATGTAAGTCAGTGGTTCTCAGCCTTCCTAATGCCTCCTAATGCCGACCCTTTAATACAGTTCCTCATGTTGTGGTGACCCCCAACCATAAAATTATTTTCGTTGCTACTTCATAACTGTAATTTTGTTACTGTTATGAATCGTAATGTAAATATCTGATATACAGGATGTATTTTCATTGTTACAAAGGGGTGACAACCCACAGGTTGAGAACCGCTGATCTAAGTTAAGGCATTCATTAATTTTAGCTAAGATATATCTGAACACTGACAAGTAACCAGTTAGGTAAAGCAATGTTTTTTTTTTTTTTGAAAAATGAAATGCTAGTAGAAGGATCTTAACGCATACATTAGAGAAACAGCATGTTGGCAGTTTAAGGTGCAAGTTTGTTTTACAACGTTGAGTCCACATCCTAAAATCTAAAACCTACTTACCTTTCTGTATGCTTAGAGCTTCCTACATATCAATATCTATGTTAGGAGAAATGTTTTTATCACATCAGCTGCATCCACTGCTTAGAACAGGTTCATAGAATTCTGGGAATTGTTCAAGGTTATAATATTAGCTGATTAAATGTGTCCCATATTTAGATATACCATTCGTTAGTGTTATTTACTAACCCTTGTTGAAGCCCTTTAAAAGACAAACATGCTGAAAAACGGGTTAAAGGAAGGACATGCAACTCCTATCCTTAACAGCTGTCAACTCAGGAATTCTCTCAATTATGAAAACTTGCAGAGCATTTATTTTTATTTCTCAAAATCCAAGTATCTCAAAATCTGTATTATTCCGTATTCTAGAGGTGACCTTTTAAAATCATCTCTGTCTCATGAATCTTGGTTACCAAAAGTTCCACACTTGTCTAAAGGAAAGCTGCGCAAGAACAAGGACAAGCGTTTTGAGGAGAAGAAAGGGAAGTGTATTAATTTACCAACAAATGAGAAGGATGGAGACTCTCATCATTAAGCATCATCACCCTAACTGTAAGGAGAAAACCCAGCTTTGGGAGGGCTTTCCGCTTCAGGTTTTGCTAACTATAGTTGATGATTCTTATCCTTCCCATGTCATGGAAAAAATTCTCCTTGTGCCTTTGGTATAAGGAACAAAGGACATTCCCTGCCCTTCTGATCATTGGCTCCAGGTGGGAATGAAGACTTTAGATCTTGAAAAGTGTGAAGGGGTGTTTAAAGAGATTTTGGGGACCAGGGGTCCCCGAAGGTAAAAGTATGTAGACATCAAAAGTAAAACTGTAGTGGCACAGGCAGCTTGAATAGAAAACAAGAGTAACCTGCACAAGTCTTAGTGCAACAAAGAGAAATCTTCGAGGGCCTCACAGAGAATTGGAAGTGGTTCCTCTTACGAATGAGAGAGGAGATGAGAGAGACCCACACAGCAGCCAGGCAGAGGCATAAATGTGCTCTTTTTCTCAGTTTGAAACTGGTTGTAGGTCTTTCCCAGCTCTCGCAGTACCGCCAGGCATCACTGCCATTTTGTATGAGTCATTGATTACCTAGGCTACCTACGTTACCTAGTATTTTTTCCCGTTTTTGGTAAGAATTTCTGCGTGCTGATGACAGTGTTCCCATCACATTTCTCTGGGCCCTCCAAACTTTGGGTTCAGCAAGCCTGGCTTTCCTCTCATCCCTCTGGAAACTCCCTTCTTTCTGTCCCATCTCAAGACAGATTCTTTTGCTCTTTTTCATACCTTTGCCTCTGTTACATCAATACCTGTTACATCTACTTCTGATAAATCTACATCCTTATCACCACTCGTGTTCATCATTTCAGAGAAACAGTCAAAATTAAACATGTTTCTTTGGAATCATCTTTCAATTCTTTTGAATTATTGAAGTTCATGCTAAACCAATCTAGCTTGTCTTTTCTTTTAACCTTGTCAGTCTCCTTTTCATAAACAACATAAGATTGGCTGTCTGTTCTTTTATGCTCAGAATAATTTGGATGCATACAGAGATAAAAGTTTAAATGTTTAATTTTTTTGAGACAGAGTCTCAGGCTGTCACCCCAGGTAGAGTTCTATAGCATCATAGCTCACAGCAACCTCCAACTTGGGCTCAAACAGTACTCTAGCCTCAGTTTTTCTATTTTTAGTAGAGATGGAGTCTTCTTTTGGTCTTAAACTCATGAACTCAAGCAATCCGCCCTTCTCAGCCTCCCAGAGTGCTAGGATTACAGGCATGAGCCATTTAAATTTATCACCTAATTCCAAGACAAATGAATGCAAGTTTAGACTTTTCAAAATTTACATTAACATTTTTCCTATCTTCAAGACAGTATTATGGTAAATGCTCCCGGGAGCATCTTTGCCCTTCTTTCTGGTGACAGTACTACAGAAGCACTTGTTCCAGTGCCTGAACTGCATCACAGAGCCCCAGGACAAAATATCTCAGAAAAGGCAAGCCAAGCCAGGCCATGCTTCTAGGAGACCCTCAGGGCAGAATGCTCACAGGAGATCAAGGCCTAAGGACTGTGTACAGGGTGGGAGGGCAAACAAGTAGGTGGGTAAGCCAGCAACTCCAGTGATTTCTTGCTGGAAACAGCCTGTTTTTACTTCTTTCATGCAATGTGGCTGATGGACACCAGCTGGGTCAGCAGAATGTGCTGCCTGAAGAGAGCAACTCCAGCCACTGGGGAGAAGAGGAGAGCTTAGAAAAGAAATAGTGTAGGGACTGATGGGTGTGTTCCTGGGAGCCTGGGTGGGAGCCTGAGAGGGAGCCTGAGAGTGGTGATGGCTGAAAGCTGCAATGTCATGTGTGGAAGGAGAAGTGTCTCCAGACAGTAGTCTGTGATGTGTGGATAGTGCTGGCTTCCCCCCACAAAGGGTCTCCCACGTCTAGTAATCCATAGATGGTCCCGCCAGTTTCTCACCAATCTGTAATCTAAACAGACCTACTTTCTGCATGTTCTCCCAGAAGGTTGTCACCAGATCTTGTTACCATCCTGGTTTCCATTATTTTCCTTCTGAGTTGTTCATATTCCTGTTCCAATGGGGACCTGCATTGACCAGACAGCACATTTCAGACCATTTTATGTCCTGTTTCATTCCTGAAGTTCACAAGATCCTTCTGATTTCATTGGAATTATCTGTGTCTGAGCTCAGCAATTTTAAATTGTTGACTATTTATTAATCTGAGCTGAACTGATCACATTTCTTTTTCCGTGTCTCCTACTTCTCTTGACTCTATTTGTATGACCAGTCCTAGGAGATGTCCACAAACAAATCACAGGATACAGAAAGTAGATAGGGGTTAACTACACTGTACTAAGAAATTTATTTTAAAATAAATTGTGAAAGGATAATTTTCCTAAGCAATCTAAAATTCAAAATGAGAGAAACCATCTGCCCATAAAGATTCCTCTGATTATACAATCTAATCCCGAGTATAAAGAAGGACTAGTATTTATTTGTTTTGTCTTCTCTTGTTTACTTTTGCTCTTGAATTCTGGCATTATTCGCACTGTTTGCTAAATGAACAAAAGATTTTCTGTGATAAAAATTCACCCCAGAATGAGATGAAGGTTGATGAGAATTCCCTAACCAGGATATCAGTCTTAAACCCAGCAGTTTTGACTTTACATTTTCATGCTATTTTCAAAGTAATAAATAGGTTTTTCCTAAGAAAAATGTTCTCATATTTCAGAAAAACTAATTAAGATAAAGGTGTTATTAGAAAATAAGAATTTTGCATAAATCATTTTATTTGAACAAAAACATTGAGTAGCATTACTATCTACTTATAAAAGACTCATGAAAGAAAAGAAAAACTTGTGGCTATAATTTTTGTTAAGTTATAAAATATGAAATGTGTATAAAATAAAGAGGTAAGTCTCTTACAGCAGGATCATTTTTCTTCTAGCTGTGACTTGTGTTAGCAAATAGTACAGGAAACCACTGCCTATATGCAGAAGAGTTCCCTTGCTACAAGCTCTGACACAGCCATGCGTATCCAAGGCCACCATGAGGAGAATTCAAGGCTTCTTTCCTGTGGGGGGAAAAACTAAAAGATATTTTCTAAATTTATAAACAACAAAGGACTCCCTATCTCTGAATACATAAAAAACTCCTAGTGATAACTAAAAGAAACACAATTCAATAGAAAAACACACAAGAGACTTGAACTGGTACTTTGATATATCAAAATGGGCAAGAAATGTATGAGAAATCATCAACTCGAAATGGATAAAATTCAACACCAAGTGCTAGTGAAGATGGAGGATAACAACCTCAAACTGCTCAGAAATGTGTGTACTGGTGCAATTATTTTGGAAAAATAACTGGCATTGGTTTACTAATATTGAACACATGTATGAATTATGATCCAGCATTTTATTACTAACATATAACAAACAATCCATGTACTTTTTTACCAAAAGAAAAAACATGTACAATAATGTTCATAGACGTCTTATTCTAAGAAACCCCAAAATCTGAAAAAAAAACACTCATCCAAATTATAATGTATAAATAAATGCCTCTACAGTGGAACACCATAGTACAAATGAACAGGCCACTTATTCATAGCAGCAAGAGCAATTCTCACCCACATAATATTGAGAAAAATAGCCAACCAAATGCAAAAAAATCATAAAATATATCAATGCTTTTAAAACCAATCAATGGTATTGAAATTCAAAATTAAGTGTCAAGTTTGTCAGGGACAGAGAAAGTGATGAATAAGACAGGGAAAGGGGGACTTTTAATGTCATTTTTGGTGAGAGAAGGTGGGTACACAAGCGTGTTCATTATATGACATTCACCAAGCTGTGTACTTGTTATTTATATATTTTGTATTCATGTTACTTGTTATTATTTTTTTAAGTTTGACCTGTGGCCTTCCCTTAAGGAAGAACAGGATAGATATTACATACATTGCTAGCTTGGATTGCTAAACTCTACACCACTATGACACATACTTATGAGAAAATATATTTCAGTTCCTATAGTAATATGAGGAAGATGTCTCCCATTTTCCTTCAAGTTCTTCCTCAAGATGAATGATGAAAGGCGCTTTGGAAATCTGTCAGGATAAGATTCATGAGTTGATGAGAAGTGGTCTGTGAGGTGTTTCCTGATTATTCTGATTATTCTATCTAACCTAGAGAGAAACACACCCACCCCCAGCCTGGTTGCCGTACCTCCCTTTAGCCTACTTATTATTTTCAATGTTGTCATGCTTGCCCCATGAATTTTATTTTCTTTTTTTAATGCTAATTTTAATTTTTGTGTGTTTTTTTGTTTTGTTTTTATTAAAGCATAACTGTGTACATCAATACATTAATGGGGCTCAGTGTGCTAATTTGATATAAAATGTGAAATGCTTACATTGAACTGATTAACAGGCCCATCACAATTATATTCTTTCCTTAATAGTTGTGAAATGTACCATTGCAACATGTACATTAGGTGAGCCTCCCCCCTAAAAAAAAAAACCCTCCCTCCTACCACTCTCCCCTCCCCTCCCCTCTGTCTTCTTCCCTTCTGTGTTCTGGTCTAGAGTTAAGTTTTAGCATTCCTATGAATGTGTAGGTCTTGTTCAGTTTTCCATATCCAACATACAGTCATGCTCCATAAATGTTGTCGAATAAACATAAATGGAGAAAAAAATGACTAAGAAAATGAAGTGAGGACTGCTGAGGGTTAAAAGAGATGAAGATAAGAGCATAGGCTGGCCTGAGGGAAAGGGGAAAAGCTGTCAAGGTTGGTCTCTTTTCCCTTTGCAATCAGTTTTGCTAAAACAGAACCTGCCCTGAATGGAGATGAGAATCAGGTATGAGGTGAGGTATAAAATTTATTGCAGTGGAAGGCAAATGAGAAACTGTGAGCTAAGGTGGGAAACTGTAACGGGCATGCAGCCAGAAGGGAACCTGTGCCTGTTTCGGGTAATTTTTTTGATGAGGTCATGATCGTCATATTTTGAGATATTAAAGTGACCAGGGTTTTACTCAGTGGAGACACTTTTCTATGAGTGACTGTGAAGGAGACTGAGGCAAGGTAGGACCTGCTTGTGCATACAGAGAAAAAAAAAAACAGTTACAACAGATATACAAGTGGATAAAGACAAGAGAAAATGATCTTGGGGAAAATAAAACAAGAATCTATTCAGTTTACCAATTCCATCTCATTGTAAAATTAAGCAGGGAGACCAGCTGGGAAGATGTGGCAGTCATCTCAAAGAGATGTGGATGTGACTGTCTTGGTTAGACAGAATAATCGGGGAAGACCTCTCAGACCACTTCTTGCCCTTTACTCTTGATAGTGCAGTGGGAAGACTCACAGGACAGAGTTAGTGGGCCCAGGAAACTGACCTCTCAGTCACCTACTTCAGAGTCACTCCTCAGCCTGCAGCAATGTATCACTCCTTCTCCAGATTGGCGTTGGGCAATCACTTTCTCTATACACTTTTTTTGGGGGAGAGAAATATCTACACTTTTTGTGTGTGTGTGTGTTTAAACAACAGAAATTTATTTTATTACAGTTCTGGAGACTAGAATTCTGATATCAGAGTGCCGTCAAGGTGGGAGTTCTGATAACAAGGGTGAAGAGGAGGGGAGTTTGGAATACTGACACTAACCCTATGGGACCAAAGCCTAGCTCTTATGGCTTCAACTAATCCTAATCTTCTCCCAAAGTTTTCATCTCCAAATACTATCACATTTGAGGTTACAGCTTCAACATATGAATTTGGGAGAGGAAACAGCACTCCATTCATAACCATCTGGATAAATATCTCAATGGCAACTGGTTATTCTTCAACCTTTTCCCTTAACCATGCAACACAGTGTTTCTATTCTCAGAAGTATTTGAGTAAAATTTACTCTTCCTTTCAAGGTTTCTGGTGAAACATTATTGTGACCTGGAGCCTATGGTATCAATTATTATTATTATTATTTTCTTTATTGTTGGGGATTCATTGAGGGCACAATAAGCTAGGTTACACTGATTGCAATTGTTAGGTAAAGTCCCTCTTGCAATTATGTCTTGCCCCCAGAAAGTGTGACACACACCAAGGCCCCACCCTCCTCCTTCTGTCCCTCTTTCTGCTTTTCCTCCCCCCCATAACCTTGTCATTAATTGTCCTCATATCAAAATTGAGTACATAGGATTCATGCTTCTCCATTCTTGTGATGCTTTACTAATAATAATGTCTTCCACTTCCATCCAGGTTAATACAAGGGATGTAAAGTCTCCATTTTTTAAAATAGCTGAATAGTATTCCATGATATACATATACCACAGCTTGTTAATCCATTCCTGGGTGGGGTGGGCATTTAGGCTGTTTCCACATTTTGGCGATTTTAAATTGAGCTGCAATAAACAGTCTAGTACAAGTGTTCTTATGCTAAAAGGATTTTTTTCCTTCTGGGTAGATGCCCAGTAATGAGATTGCAGGATCAAATGGGAGGTCTAGCTTGAGTGCTTTGAGGTTTCTCCATACTTCCTTCCAGAAAGGTTGTACTAGTTTGCAGTCCTACCAGCAGTGTAAAAGTGTTCCCTTCTCTCCACATCCACGCCAGCATCTGCCATTTTGAGATTTTATGATGTGGGCCATTCTCACTGAGGTTAGATGGTATCTAATTATGAAATCCTCAGAAAGGAAATAGCAGAGGATATTAACAAATGGAAGAACATAACATGCTCATGGATGGGAAGAATCAACATTGTTAAAATGTCTATACTCCCCAAAGCAATCTACCTATTCCATGCCATTCCTATCAAAATACCAACATTGTACTTTCAAGATTTGGAAAAAATGATTCTGTGTTTTGTATGATACCAGAAAAAAACCCGTATAGCTAAGGCAGTTCTTAGTAATAAAAATAAAGCTGGGGGCACCAGTATACCATATTTTAGTCTGTACTACAAAGCCATAGTGGTCAAGACAGCATGGTACTGGCATAAAAATAGAGACAGGGACACTTGGAATCGAAATGAAAACCAAGAAATGAAACTAACATCTTACAACCACCTAATCTTCAGTAAACCAAACAAGAACATACCTTGGGGGAAAGACTCCCTATGATGTTGGGAGAACTGGATGTCTACATGTAAAAGACTGAAACTGGACCCACTCACAAAAACTGATTCAAGATGGATAAAGGACTTAAATTTAAGGCACGAAACAAAAAAATCCTCAAAGAAAGCATAGGAAAAACACTGGAAGATATTGGCCTGGGGAAAGACTTCATGAAGAAAACTGCATGGCAATTGCAACAACAACAAAAATAAACAAATGGGACTTCATTAAACTGAAAAGCTTCTGTACAGCTAAGGAGACAACAACCAAAGTCAATAGACAATCTACACAATGGGAAAGGATATTTGCATATTTTCAATCAGACAAAAGCTTGATAACTGGGATCTATAGAGAACTCAAATTAATCCACATGAAAAAAGCCAATAATCCCATATATCAATGGGCAAGATACATGAATAGAACCTTCTCTAAAGATGACAGACGAATGGCTAACAAACATATGAAAAAAAATGTTCATCTCTATATATTAGAGAAATGCAAATCAAATATCTACACTTTATTTTCCTTTTAAACTTAGAGAGATTTAGGGTTAGCACCTGTAGCACAGTGGTTATGGTGCCAGCCTCATACCCCAAGGTTGGTGGGTTCAAACTGGCCCAAGCCAGGTAGACAACAATGACAACTGCAACAAAAAAATAGCTGGGCGTTGTTGCAGGTGCCTATAGTTCCAGCTATTTGGAGGCTGAGGCAAAAGAATTGCTTAAGCCCAAGAGTTTAAGGTTGCTGTGAGCTGTGACTCCACAGCACTCTACCGAGAGCAAAATAGTGAGACTCTGTCTCAAAAATAAATAAATAGATAGATATAAATAAATAAACATAGATTTAAAATAAAAATGTGACATAAAAAAGAGTAAAAGTCATTTAGCTCTATAAAAAAAATACTAAAACATAAAGGCAGAAAAACATACTGCCTCTCCCTTATAAAATATATTTTGAATCATTTGATTCATATCATAAATTGAAATTAGTTATGTTTTCCTCTGGAAATGGCTATATGCAATTTTAAGCCACACTAATTTCACTCTTGAGCTGTAGGCAATCATCACTGCAAGCTCTGATTTCTTCTCTTCTATTTTACATGGGAAAAGCATTCACCAAGTTTGTTTTATCAGGGAAATACACTGAAAAGGAGTCCTCTCCTGTGCCTCATACATGTTTAGATGTTCTAACACTAATTCTGTATTCCTACCTGTTATTGAAGTAGTAAGCAGTGACTGCCATTCAAAGGACATTAATGTCTGATAATTGTTTCCCCAACCCTCTTTAGAAGTTTTTAAGACTGTTTTTCACTCCTTTTAAAGTTATTTTTTAATTAAAAATCATAACTGTATACATTTATGGGGTACAATGTGATGATTTGATATACAACATGGAATGCTTAAGTCAAACAGATTAACATAGCCATCACCTCACTTAATTATTTTTTTGTGGTAAGACATTTATAATTTACTCTTAGCTATTTTGAAATATACCTTTATGGCATATTTGAAGGTGTAGGAGGCATCTTGGAATGGAAAAGCTCTAAGATTCAGAGTTGCAATTTACCCTAGGCATTAATATTATTTGTCAAGAGAGAGTTTACTTTAAAAACTGCTACATGGTAATAAGGTATGATTAAAAAGCAGCTTATTTATCCTTGATATCATAATGCTATAATTCTCATAACAACATCAATGGAATAATCTATAATGGCTATAAAGTATATCAGGTCTCTCAGAAATATCATACTGCCAAAAACTTGTTTAAAGTGGAAAGCAAAATCAAAAAACTTGAAAGAACTTCAGAACTTAGCAGAAAATTGGCAAGAAAACAGAATGCCTGAACAAATCGATAAGTGAACTGACCTCACAGACATATGGAGAAAACTCTGAGCAAAAACAAGCAACAGGAGATACATACTTCTCCAGTGCACCTGGAACATTCTCTAGAGTAGGCCACAAAAGAAGCCTTAGTAAATTTTTAAATGATTGAAAGTATGCAAAGTATGCTCTCCAACAGCAAAAAGGATTTAAAATAAAATTACAAATCAAGATGAGAAAGAAATGTAGAGATCTCACAAATACGTGGAATTAAACATTATTTACAAATAATTACTTAAAGAATTAATTACAAAGCGAATTAGAAAATACTTGGAGATAATGAAAATGAAAACATATTACAGCGAAGGCTATTCTGTGACAGTAGTACCCAGAGTACACGATGTGAAAAGGATATTTTCAACAAATTACGTTCAGGAAAATGAACATTGACACAGAAATAAATGAAATTGGGTCTTTATTTTACACCAAAGACAAAAATCAACTCTAAATGCATTAAAGAATTAAATATAAGACTTGAAATTGTTAAAGTCCTAGAAGAAAATATTGAGGAAAGGCTTCAAGACATAGGTCTTGGCAAAGATGTTATGGATATGATATCAAAACCAGAGACACCAGAGGCCAAAACAGAAAAGTTGGACTACATCAAACTACAAAGCTCTGCACAGCAAAACAATCAACTGAGTGAAAAGACAGATAGAAGATAATTTCCCATCAAATAAGTTGTCTTTTCTCATTCTAAAATATTGTAAATAAGATAATTTCCATCGAATGTAAGAAAATCACATAATGCAATAGCAAAAAAATAAATAAATAAAATGATTTATAAAATAAGCTAAAGCTGTGCAGAGATATTTTGTAAGAGAAGACATACAGATGGATTACTTGTACCTTAAAGGATGGTACCTCAGTGTCACTTATCAAGGAAACAAACATCAAAACTACAATATGATATCACCTCACATCTCTTGGAATGGTTATTATCAAAAAGACACAAAATAACAACTCTGGGTAAAGATGTAGAGACAAGGGAGCCCTTGTACTCTGTTGGTGGATATGTAAAATAATACAGTTGCTATGGAAAACAGTATGGGATTTCTTCAAAAACTAAAAGATAGAAATACCTATGATCCAGAAATCCCATTCTAGGTTATTAAAAATAATTGAAATCAGGATGTCAGAGAAACTAGCATTTCAATGTTCATTGCAGCATTATTCACAACAGTAAAGATGTGAAACAACACAAATGGCCAACAGTGGATGAATTAATGAATAAAATATGGTATGTTCATACTGTGAAATATTACTTATCATTAAAACATCATGAAATATGTAACCACATGAATGAACCTTAAGAACATTATGCCAGGTGAAATAAGCTAGTCAGTTGCAGAAGAAAAAATGCAGTGCAATTCCACTTATCTATCTAGAATATTCGAGCTCACAGAATCAGAGAGTGTATGACTGTTGTCAAGGGCTGATTGGAGGAGAAAATGGACTTTCCTTATCAATATACACACAGTCTTACATACACAACATGAAGAAGTTCCAGAGATCTGCTGTGTAACATGACTCGTTAGTTGACAATATGCTATTGTGCATTTAAATGCAGTATTTGTTAACCCTATCACCTTTCCTTCACTGCCAGGTGCTGTAAAAAAAAAAAAAAAAATGTTTTCTTCACCCTCTCCAGCACCTCACCCACCATCATTGTAAAGTGTATCTATCCATTTCACTTGACCAAAAATGCTTAACTTTCTTAACTCTAAATCTAATACATCTAAGCTCACATGCTTCCTGACCTTTCAGCCACAGTTGCCACAGTTGCCACAGTTGATAACCTGTTCTTCCTAAAACTTTCCCTTTCCTTGGTTTCTGTCTTCCCTGATGGCTACCACACTGGCTGCTCTTACTCTGCATTCTTCTTTAATTATTTGTTTTGTATGTTTTCATTTAGACTTTTTTTTCTTTCTTTATTTTTTAATTATTAAATCATAGCTGTGTACATTAATGCGATTGTGAGGCACCATACACTGGTTTTATAGACCGTTTGACACATTTTCTTATTTATTTATTTATTTATTTAAATATTTATTTATTTTATTTTTTTTTTTATTGTGGAGAAGGGGTGGGGAAAGAAGGTGGGGGAAGAGGTGCGTGACAGGGTCAGGCCAGTGGCATGGTACCACATTGGCTGTATCTAGGTAGAGGCAGTTTCAGGCTGGGCCTTGCTGAGTCGTTGCTACGTGGAAGTAGCTCAATGGAGCTACTTCTAGTCAGGCTCGGGAAGTTGCACTGGGCCTCAGGCACATGGTAGGGCCCAACAATTCCCTCTTTTGTTTTTTGTATGGTGGAAAAACATAGCCCCTGTCTTAGGTTGTCTGCTCTTGCAGTTTCAGTGGGGATACTGACTAAATCAGTATCCCACTGAATGGGAATACAAACATCAATGGTTTGGTCCCTGTCTTGGGTTGACTGAATGCAGAGTGATCTTACCCGTCTTTGGGTACTATGAATGTAATCCACCATGCAGCCTCTCCATATCCTGTCTTAGGTTGTCCCCACTTTGGGAATCTTACCCGTCATTGGTGCTATGGAGGGTGGTGAAGAATAATAGTTAGATTCTTGGTTAATGAGCC
>CAUYPK010035584.1:0-30588 GCA_963574355.1 Loris lydekkerianus | reverse complement strand
TTGCTGGCTCTCTGTGTCCTCAAAGGGATGATTGTAGGCAGGTCCCACCGGCCAGAGATGTCTGGAGTCTTGTCTCCCCTGATTCGCCAGGCCCAGTTACAGGGAAGCTGTTACTCAGCCGCCATCTTTAATCCAAGTCCCAGAAATTTATTTTTAACAGCTCTGGACGCTGGGAAATGCAAGATCAAGGCCCGGCAGGTTTGGCTGTCTGGTGATGGCTGCTTCCTTCTGAGGGGGGACATGTCATCTCCTCACATGGCAGCAGGGCAAGATAAATGGATGAGCACTGTGTGGAGCCTCTTTATACATTGGCAACACCTGAATTTTGGAGGGAACACATTAAAACCATAGTAAACATTCAGTCCTTAGCAGATGATAAATAATGAGGGGATAATTTACAAAGGTGAAGACAGGATTAAGGAGATAGTAATAGTGGGAAACCATTATTGTTATCAGACAAAGAGGGTCCTGCTGCCTACTATTGGCTGTCACTGTCAGCTAATCTGCAGAGTCAGGGAATAGGTCCACCAAACTTTGTTAGTGAGAGTAGCCTCTCCAAGACTGTCCTGTTCTTATTTACAAACTTACAGTTTTATACATTAAACTTCAAAGTAAAAACCATGTTAACCTTTATCTTAAATAATAATTGGTATAACCCATGACCCAAAACAACATTCCAATTTACAAGTTAATCTGTAAAATCAATTGCCCTAAACGTCTCAAGATATACACATTTAGGTTAGAGATGAATTTACAAAATAAGAATGGGAGACATGAGGTCAAATTCAGGTAGGAACTAAACTGACCAGACCAGCTGCATCATGCTGACCCTAGCCTGACGGGTTCCTTTCACCACATGTGTTCTCATTACCATCCATAATCTTGAAGAGGAAAAAGGAGAAGGTGAGTGCTGGAACCAGTGAGATCAGCAGCTGTTAGAAAGTGAGGCCTGCAGTAGAGGAACTCAGTTACTACCCAGCTGCAGCCTGTGAGGGAGGAGCCTGGGGCAAATTCCACCACCTCTTTCTGCTTCTACCCTCACATGGTCCTTGCCCTTGGCCAGATTCTACTGGAAAGCATAGGGCAGGGGATGCCTGATCAATGTGAGCAAATGGGGCACAGAGCAGGGTAGAGGATGCCTGAAAGGTTCAGGGAGAATGTCTAACACAGACAGAAGAGAGGCCAGCTTCATATTAAAGTTTTTTAAATGGGTGACTAATTTGCAGGACTTCCAGGTACAGTAGTAAGTAAGATATGTTATTTAAAATTTTAATAAATTTTAAATGTCATTACTATAATTTTTTGATTGACAAATGAAATTGTATGTTATTTTCCTTTCTGAAGAATTCATTTCTTTGAGCTCTATCATGTAAAACATTTTGGTCTGTTACAGTGTGAATTGATAATATTTTTGAAGTTTAGCGTAGGTTTTAACTCTAACTCAAGCAAAATTACTATTTTTGAAAACAATTCTAACTACTGCATAGTTTAAGAAGAAAGGAGATTCCCAATATGGTGTGTTGGAAGGAGCATTGCACTACCAGAGTCAACTTGAATTGCAGTTTTCAGTTTTGTACTTCCTTTGTGCCTGACTTGTACCTCTTTCCTCCCTTCCCTTCCTCCCTCCCTCCCTCCTTCTCTCTCTCTCTCTCTTCCTTTATTTCCCTTCTTCTTTCTTTCTTTCCTTCCTCCCTTTCTTCTGATACCAACTTACTTTATTGAAATGAATAGTACATATGTTGAAGGGGAAAACAGGTGGATTTTTTTGGTACCATTTATGAAAAGAATGATGATAGCCCAAAGATGCATATACTGTACTGGTGTCCACAGGGAGTCAACCCCATGGCTATGAGTAGCAGCCTGAAGCTTAGGATGGGCTCTTCAAAGAGAGGCTCCACAAGCCAGATGCTACAGTCACCATTTTGTGCAAGTTGTTTACAGCTGCTCATTTGGAAATGAGTCTCAAGAAAGTCACACTATCCGAGGTTGTTTTTGTCAGTGGCTAATATAGGTAAATTTAGTAAAAACTGATTAACATTTAAAAAAAATATATAAATACATTCCATTGCAGCCAGCTCTCCTAACTTTCACAGTGTGCTTTCCTGATGCCTTGAAGATTTGGTCACCTCATTGATTCTGCTGTTTTACTGGTTTCTCAACATGACTCCTTTCCACGTCATCCAACTACTTCCAGAATAAGATATGGCAGGTAGAGGTGAAGAGCTCCAAATTAAACATGTCTCTGAGTCCTGGTGGTGGCTCTGGTCCTTTTGTGAGAACTAAAGGGAGGTGGAGGCTGTGTGGTGGCTGGTGGTGTGCAAGCCTTAGTGGAATTGGAGAGCAATATGTGGCAGGGATGAAGGGTTGGCCCTGACTGTCTGATCAAATTTATGATTAAAATTATTAAGCTATATGTGCATGGCAACACAGAGATATTATTATCTTCATTAACAATGATAATAAAAACAAACCACCAGTTGTTGGGTACCTAACAAAATGCCAGGAACTTTGTATGTAGTTTACATTTATTTATTTATTTTTATTACTTTTTTTTTTTTTTTTTTGAGACAGTCTCAATATGTTGCCCTTGGTAGATAGCTACCAATGTATGTATTTTACATTTATTTATTTATTTTTATTACCTTTTTTTTTTTTTTTTTTAGACAGTCTCATTATGTTGCCCTCGGTAGATAGCTGTGGTGTCACAGCTCACAGCAACCTCAAACTCTTGGGTTCAAGTGATTCTCTTGCCTCATCCTCCTGAGTAGTTGGGACTATAGACTCCCACCACAATGCCAGCTATTTTTTTGTTGTTATTGCAGCTGTCATTGTTGTTTAGCTGGTCTGGGCTGGGTTCGAACTCGCCAGCCTTGGTGCATGTGGCTGGTGCTATAATCACTGTGCTATAGGCACCAAGCCTGTATTTTTCATTTAATAGTAACAACACCCTTATTTAGGTAGATGCCACTGTCATGCTAGTAACTTCATTTGACAAATAAGAAAATTGGGGCTTTTTTGTTTGTTTATTTGAGACAGGGTCTTTTTTTTTTTTTTTTGGCCGGGGCTGGGTTTGAACCCACCACCTCCAGTACATGGGGCCAACACCCTACTCCTTGAGCCACAGGAGCTGCCCTGAGACAGGGTCTTGCTTTGTTGCTGGGGCTGGAGGGAGGTGGTGTCATGATAGCTCACTTCAAACTCCTGGGCTTAAGTGATCCTCCTTCCCTGGCCTCCCAACGTAGAACCTCTGTAAGTTGACTATCCAAGGGATCATCAGACGAATTGGCTCAAAAAATAATGATATGTATTTTTGGACCAAACAGGCTATCCAGAGGTGGGAAAGCCTTCAGGATTGGTTGATTTGCTGGTCCAATAATTTTGTCAGGAAAGCGGTTCTTTCTGCTTTGCCAGTTAGCAAGTCAGTTTCATCCTGTGGCCAGTTTTTCTCAAGGTAGCTGTCAGCAAAGATGGGGATGCCATTCTTATTTACCAGTATGTGACATGCATGAGGGAGAACCCTCTTCCCAGTATATGGCCTATGTGCACCTCCCATGTCAGACAATGCTTGTTGTCCTTCAGCTTCTTTCTTGCCCTCCATTCCTCTTTACTGTTTGTTTGTTTTTGATAGTCTCAAGCTATTGACCTGGGTAGAGCAATGTGGTATCATAGCTCACAGCAACCTCAAACTCTTGGGCTCAAGTGATACTCTTGCCTCAGCTTTTCTATTTTGCTCAGGCTGGTTTCGAACTCATGAGCTCAAGCAATCTACCTGCCTCAGCCTCCCAGAGTGCTAGATAACAGGCGTGAGCCACCTCACCCATCCAGTTTTTGGGGTTTTGAGACAGAATTTTACTTTGTTACCTTGGATAGAGTTCCCCGGCCTCATAACTCACAGCAACCTCAAATTCTGGGGTTCAAGTAATTCTCTTACTACAGCCTCCCAAGTACAGGCACCCACCATAATGCCTGGCTATTTTTAGAGATGGGGTCTCACTCTTGCTCAGGCTGTTCTCGAACTCCTGAGTTCAGGCAATCCACCCACCTCAGCCTCCCAAAATGCTAGGATTACAGGCATGAGCCACCGTGCCTGGCCTGGCCCCTCTCTACCATTTTACCAATGGCCTTGTCTTCCCTGACCCCCAGCTTCTGTTTAGATTTCACCCATGGTGGGGCACTGGCAAGAGGTTGGAAGATGGGAGGAAGGGAGAAGACGGCTTTATTTCCAGCTCCTGGTGGGGTCCTGGGAAGTGGCTGGTGAGCACAGGCCCTTCCATCCTGCTGGGAGATCTAGGCCCCAGTAGCAGGGGCAGCAGTGGGCACCATGGCGGCCTTCCTGACACGGGGAACATGGACTCTGTTTGTGACTATTTTCCCTTTTGCTCCCCCAGCACAGGGGGGCTATAATCTTGTGATAAACTCACCTTCTCCTTTATATTCCTCCTACCACCCCACAGCCTTGGAACTAATTTTACCAATTTAACCAGTATTCAGGCTCCCTACTGTAGATGCCTGCAGTGGTTTTGTTTCCTTTTTTGAGCACTGAATTATATACTCCAATTAGATGAGGTCAATTTAGGTCACATGCTCCTTCCTTGGAGAAAAAAGTTGTCATATTTCCTGAATGAATTTTAGACCATTCAAGATGCACTTCTGGAAAAGTTTCCTCTAAGTCACATGGGGGAGAGGTAGATACATGTATAAAGTCAGGATTCTATTAAAAAGCTGGATAGGTGAAAAAAGATGTCTAATATCACCCAGAAGAGATGAAGTCAGAGTACATGTCCACATGCATAAACTTGAGATGTTTGCTTCACCTCTTGGCACTGCAGTACACAGTGTGGCACAGGGTAGGGTGGCTGGGGCCATGCTCCAAGTGTGTTCACTGCCAGTCTGTACCACAGCATCTAATTGTGTATGTCAGGAGGGCAGGTCCTAGTTGTTGAGGAGGTCAGTGAAGGTGGCATGTCACTAAGGAAACAGGGGTTATAAAGTCCACTTTTCCAAATTCCTTTCCCCCATAGAGCTGTCCAGTTTTAGTTCTGTATATGTGCACATGTGTGTGCCAGCCCCTGTCTCCTGATCGTCATCAGCTTATGTAGAAGCTTACAGACCTTCCACTAGCAGCAACGGTTTTACCACTGACATTTAGTTTGTGCTGAACAAAAAATATATTGACCCGTATGTTCAGATTCTTCACTTTGCTGTATGACATAATATTAAGTCGAGAGTCAGCCTTGACTTTCTCCAATGTTCCAGGTAATTGACTGGAAAGTCTGAATTAAAGAAACAGTGTTTGGCTATAATCACAATCTGTCACTTAATATTTTTCTCTTTCAGTATCGAACAGACTTAGTGTATCTTTCGTTATGTTCAAAGACATTCTAAATCAAGGACAGAATCTAGAGTGTTTTTCATAGAACTATTCTTAGTGGTGAATTCTGGATTCAAGGGCTACCCACATAGGCTGATCTCCCACATACCCCTCAAATACATTTCTTCCTTAGATTTCCCACGTTCCTCTTTTCTTCCTCCTTCGCTTTTCTCCCTCCCTCTTTCCCTTCCTTCCTTTCTTCCTTCTTTCTGGAATTCCTAAATGGTTACATGAGATTTAAATAGCTTATCACATAGATTTTACTTGTTTCCTGAAAAGTATTCCATTTTGTATGCACTGTGTAACTACTGAAATCATTCATTTGGAGGTGGGGTGGGGGAGAAGGTAGAGATGTGCACAGTAAATTATTACTGTTATTATCAGTAAATTATCCTATTACTGTTATTAACAGTAAATTATCCTATTATTGGGGTGTTACAATAACGATAACTGTTGATTAACCTTACATGACCCCGACAGGAAGAACAATTCACTTTTTTTCTCCCCTACAGCAGTGAACATTCTCATACATTTTCTAATTCTGATCTAGAGAATTGTAAGGGTGATGGAGTATAAATAAGGAATGATTCCAAGGAAGCCAGTTTGTATCTCTAATGTAGATATGAACATGGTGGTGTATGAGGCAAAAGTCAGGGAGGTGCGTGTCTGAGAGTCATGAATAGAGGCCGGGCATGGTGGCTCAATTTAGGTCACATGGTGGCTATAATCCCAGCACTCTGGGAGGCTGAGGCGGGTGGATCGCCTGAGCTTAGGAGTTTGAGACCAGCCTGAGCAAGAGCGAGTACCTGTCTCTAAAAAATAGCCAGGAGTTGTGGCAGGCACAACTACAGCAGTAGTACCAACTACTCAGGAGGCTGAGGCAAAAGAATTACTTGAGCCCAAGAGTTTGAGGTTGCTGTGAGCTATGATGCTATAGCACTCTACTGGGGGCAACAAAGTGAGACTCTGTCTCAAAAAACAAAAACAAACAAACAAAAAAAAAAAAAACAAAGAGTCATGGATATTTCCATGTCATTGGGGTCACCAAGATCATTGGAGCTGGTTTAGGCCCTGACAAGCTGTGACAGCGTGTCCTAGAACCTGAAAGCTTTCATGAATGTGGGCTTCATCTCCAGCACGTGCATGAATCCTTTAAGGAATATACCATCTAAGCAAACGCCATCTATGTGTAATTCAATTTTTATGGCCCTCAGCACCTGAGGTGTGCAGTTACCTAAGAACCCAGTCTTACTCATCAAGTTAACAACACATTCCAAGTCCAGAGCATGGTGTGAAACATTTTTTCCATTTGGGAAGGGTTCATGTCAGGCCAAATTGAGTCAACCTTAGAAAGTTACCTGAAACTCTCAAGTTCTCTAGTTTCCAAATCACCCTATCTTTCTCATGCTTTCACCCTGCAAGTGGTCCCCCAAAGTAAGGCCAGGCAGGATTATGACCGTAGATTTTTACAGCCCTTTGTGGGAGCCTTCTTTCATGTTTAGGCTCTTTAGAGAAGCACATTTACAAGCCAAATAAATCTTTCTATTGTCACTGTTAAGCATTTCTTATAGATACCTGTAAAGCTCGAATCTGATAAGTGCCCTTTTTCCTATCAGAGGTGAGGGTGGGAAGAATAAAGTAGGCAAAAAAGGAAGAGGAGCCCTATCTTGCAGTGCATCACTGAGGTCCACAGGGTAGCATCTTGGGCAGCCTTGGGGTACCATCCAATTATTTTGGGAAGGAGATTGAGGAGATGAAAGATGTGTGAAGTTTGACTCCAAGTAGGGAAGGAGCCACACTGTTAAGTGGCAACCCATGTGGGGTCCACCCTGTGGGGCAGGATTGTAGTGACATAGCTCCCCCTCCACCTTACCTGTTTGTGCATCATGAGGGCTCAGCTCACTTTTCAACTGATGGACCCACACAAGTTCTTATGTCTGGTGAGTGTCCTTTCTGACTTTTAAAATGTTTGGTTTTTCTTTCTGTGGATTTCTACTAATGGCATATTTAGGAAGAGAAAGGTTGCACCTTATTTCTAAGGAGTCATTTATATCCTACCAACTGAAGCTCAGACCATCTTAGGAGGTGTATAAATACAACCAGAGGCTAAAAATCATGGGGAACATCTACTAAATATACTTTGTTATTCTTTGTGGCAGTAATATTATTTTAAATACAAATTCTATGGAGAGTGGATATGAGGATTTATTAGTTAATACTTATAAATTTGTTTAAGCCACATGGATAAATAGATGATCTAAATAGTTATGGTTGGGAAGTCCGAAATGGGCTTGAGCTTGGCTACATAAAACCCTCATCCCTCGGTCCCTTTCCCTAGCCTTCTTCAGGCAAACCCTGGCTCATTTGAAGCTTTGATATTCAAGATTTCAAAGGTAGGAGCTGAGATGTATGTAAGTAGAAGATATGTGTCTTCTGAAATTTGTTTCTTTTTAGTTTGGCAGTCAACAGAAAAAAATATCTTTAATTTGGTGGTCATGCACAAAAAAAGTGTACTTTTCTCACAAGGCAGGATATCATGGGCGTGGGAGTGCAGGCTCCAGAGCCAGACTCCCTGGGTTCACATCCCAGGACTGCCATTGCTAGCACTGTGGCCTTGAGCAGGTCATTTAACCTCCCTCTATTTCAATTTCCATCCCTCTTGGGCTTGGATATCTGAATAGCAATGTGTCAAATGGTATATGCCTTTTCTATCAAACACCTTGTTGATTTTTTAAAAAAGTGTTCTTTGTCTTAAAGCCAGTCAAATTTAATGGGGGGGGGAGGGGTTGTATTACCAACTTTACTGATACTGCTATGAATACGTTCTGAGAACCCACTACCATCACATCAGCCCACCTTGTGGATCAAGAGTACATAACACGTACACAGTGTATAAATAATGTTTTCTTTATGTGTCTGCATTCTTATTTGCAAACTGTTGCTAACCACTTTACTAAGCCACAATAAGCCTTCCTGGAAAACCAGTGGAAGCTTATAAAATGGAAAAGAGGCAAGAGGACCTCATTTAAGAAAGGGCCAGAGGTTGAGGGTGCTGCTGAAGCAGGCAGAGAGGGCTATGCCCAGTTAGTGCTGGGACTGGGCTGGCCCTCCAAGAGCGCCTGCAACTGGAATGCACCTGGGCCCCAGCATTCCTCTTGTTCAGTCAGCTCCCAAGCTTCAAAGTCCTGGAATCAAGGACGTTTGTCAAAGTTTCCAGCATGGCTCTTCCTGCCCTCCTCCCTACACTGTATCAAGCGTGGGTAAAAGGTATATTTGATCCCCTTGCTTTCCATAATGGGAGGTGGGGATGGAAAGTAGACACTAGGTCCTGTCCTCCTGCAAAGATTATAAACAATGGAGAATTCTACCATTGTTTACTTAGAGTGGAGGTGTATGGATTCTGGGAAGTAAAAAAAAATGGCAAATCTCTACTAACTTGGCCAAGACTTCAATTTTTTCCAATAACTCCACTAGCAGTTGTGTGTTGCTTAACATAACAACTTCCAGATTCATAACATGCAAATATCTTTCCCCATTCTGAAGGTTGTTTGTTTAATTGTTGTGTCCTTAGCTGTGCAGAAGCTTTTTAGATTAATTAAGTCCCATTTATTTATTGTTGTTGCAATTGCCAATAAAGTCTTCTTCATAAAATCTTTCTCTAGGCCAATATTATCAAGAGTTTTTCCCTCACTTTCTTCTAGGATTTTTATTACTTTGTGTCTTAGATTTAAATCTTTTATGCATCGCAAATAAATTTTTATAAATGGTAAGAGATGTGGGTCCAGTTTCAGTCTTTTACATGTGGTTATCCATTTCTCCCAGCACTATTTGTTGAATAGAGACTTTTGCCACAGTGTATACTTTATTTCATTTGTTGAAGATCAAATGCAATATGAGGCTGGTTTCATCTCTATATTTTCTATTCTGTTTCATAGATTTGTGTCTCTTTTTTTCTGTGCCAATACCATGCTGTTTTGATCTCTGTGGACTTGGAGTATAACCTAAAGTCTGGTAAAGTGATGCCTCTGGATTTGTTTTTATTGTTAAGAATTGCATTGGTCACATGGGATTTTTTTTCTGGTTCCATACAAAATGAAGAACTCGAATCTGATGAAGGCTTGATAACCAGAATCTACAGAGAACTCAAATGGGAAAAGCACAAACAACCCCATTTATCATCGTGCAAGAGATATGAACAGAACTTTCTCCGAAGAGGACGGGTGAATGGCCAAGAAACACATGAAAAAATGTTCAGTCTCTAAACATCAGAGAAATGCAAATCAAAATCACCCTATCTAACTCCAGTGAGAATAGCCCACATCACTAAGTCCCAAAGCTGCGGATGCTGGTGTGTGTGCAGAGAGAAGAGAACACTTTTACACTGGTGGTGGGACTGCAGACTGATATAGCCTTTTGGAAAGAAGTATGGAGAATTCTTAAAGAACTAGAAGTAGACCTTCTATTTGATCTTGCCATCCCATTACTAGGTATCTGCCCAGAAGAAAAAAAAAAACGAAAAACATTTTACCATCTAATGACATTTGCACTAGAATGTTTATTGCAGCTCAATTCACAATCACCAAAATGTGGAGACAACCAAAGTGTCCATCAGAATGAATGGATTAATAAACTATGGTATATGTATACCATGGAATACTATTCAACCATAAAAGATGGAGACTTTACATCTTTTATATTAACCTGGATGGAGTTAACAAACATTCTCCTTAGTAAAGTATTATAAGAATTGAAAAAACAAGTATCCAATGTACTCAATACTAATACGAAACCAGTAGATGAACAAATACACACCCACACAATTGAGAACACAAGTAAACTCACATGGGAGGGAAGAAGCCAGGAGGAAGAGGGAGGATTGGTGTGCTCTCACCTAATAGGCACAATGCAAGGGTATGGCACACCTTCTGGGGGAGGGGCACAACTACAACATGGACTTTAACTAACAAATGCAAAACAATGTAACTTAATTCTAATTGTCTGTACCCTCATATTAATTTGAAAAAAAAAAAAAAAAAAGAGCTGCCTCCCTGGTTCTGATCTGCTCAGGACAAACACTCTCACCATGGCCATTTTCAAACTATCAACATGACATTGGATTGAAGATGGGAAGAGATGTGTAGTAACATACCTTCATCTAGTATTTCAACCATATGGCTACGACAGGTGTGTTAATAAATAATCTCAAGTGCATAGATAATACATGTAGCAACAAGTAGTAAATAATTAGGAAGTGCTGAGTTTTGAGATTTACCTTTATTGTTAACATAATTTAGTTCACTGTGAGCTTATATAATTTTATTTTTAATAATAGCTGTATTTTAATAATTGATTTACAGAACTTAACAACCAGCTCTTGTGAGTCATTATGAGCCAGCTCCAGTATGCCACTGCCTATGGATTGGATTAATACAGTGTTATTCGGAAAGAGAGGAAAAGAGAAGGAGAGAGCGATTCCTTACGTAGTAAGATACTTTGTGGAGAAGTCTAGGGCCTGGAAATTTTGTACGGTACCCTGAATCATTGGAAATCCTTGGTAATATAGTAATAATGGTATCTGACAGTTATATAGCAAAACACATTCCTATTTAACATCTACTCATTTTTTGATACTCATAAACAAATTGACCGGAAAGATAAGCAAGATATGTTACAGGTGAGTGGTCTGAGAGTCACACAGGAAAAATAACCCCTGACAGGTAGAGCCGAGTCTGCAATTCTGTCCACAAGACTTCCACCCTGTCTCTTTAAATGCCTGCCATCAACGGAGCAGCCATCTATTACAGACAGCCAAATACAGAATCTAGGACATTGTCTCATCCCAGGAATTCAGTCGAGGGGGGCTATCATGTATCTTCACAAAGAAAGAATGAATAAAGTTGGAGGCCCACAACATGAGCAGTGAGAATCAGCTCTATCAGCAGCCGTGACAGCCAGACTCTAAGACGATCCCCAGGGATCTTCACAGCCATGTTCACGTCCTTGGACTCCACACCGAAATGGGCTGACCTGTGCAACCAGAAGGATGTTGCAAAGGTGATGTTGTGTGGCTTTGAAAGGTAGTGGTGAAGGGCACTGCAGCTTCTGCTTTGTTCTCTGAGATAACTTGTTGGGGGGAAGCAAGTGGCTGTGTGGGGAGCACTCAAGTAGCCCTGTGGAGAAGCCTCCTGGGAGGGAACGCAGGCCTCCTGCCAAGAGCCAGCATTACTTGACAGCCGTGGGAGGGAGCCACCTTACAACCTCATGTGTGACCCCAACCTGGAATTACCCAGCTGAGTGGTCCCAAATGCTGACCCACAGAATCCATGAGAGATAACCAATGTCATCTCTTTAAGCTACCAAGTATGGAGGCTATTTGTTACAGTAATAGATAAACCAAATTTCCTTCAAAGCTGCCCCATACGGATGATGTCAGATAAACACAGAGAGGTATTAGAGACTTATAGAGTCGCTGTGAGTAGTTTGTCTCTTTTCACCAAGGAAATTGAATTTCAAGGCAACATTTGAAAGCTTTGCACAATATAACTTTTGAAATGCGTTTTAATCGTAATGCTTTTCCGAATGACCTGTTGTCCATAGGAAAGCACTCTCAGAACTGAGTGCGTCTGCATATCTGAAGAGCAAGGCAGCCCGCAGTGGGATTCACTCAGGCACGAAGTTATCTAACAGCACTTCAGACACCATCTTCACAGTCGCCTTTAATTCCTCTGGGTCTCTGGGCCCTGGCGTCACCTGCACTTTCAGAAAGCCACTGAAGAAAATAACGAAAATCAGTTAGGCAGGGAAGAACTAGGGGACCTACAGGTTGTTGGGGAAGAAATTTTAAAATCCTTTCCAACCCCCCCTGGGAAACGGAGTAGTTTTCTCTTGTCCCGGTGTCCCCGCCCGCCCGCTCTAGTTGGCTCCTAGGAAATCCGCCGGCGTCCTCACGAGCCCAGGATCTCGGCGAAGCAGAAGGCTCTCGTGACTGGCACCGAGTGTGGGATCCGGATCTCATCAGCTTCTTGGCGCATGTCCCCAGAGCTGCGGCTGAGGGGCCGAGCGCGGACCCTGGAGTCTGCGCCCGACGCGGGGCGCCCTCGCGCGGGGCCGGCGGGGAGCGCGGGGTGGGTGTGCGGGAGGCGCGCCTCGCCCTCCAGCCGCAACCCGCGCCGAGCGCGCACGGCAGCCCAGCGCCCGCGCCTCCAGCATGGAGTGGGAACTCAACTTGCTGCTCTACCTGGCGCTCTTCTTCTTCCTGCTCTTCCTACTTTTCCTCCTCCTCTTCGTGGTCATCAAGCAGCTGAAGAACTCTGTGGCCAGCACGGCCGGGGCGCTCCAGCCCGGGCGCCTCTCTCTGCACCGCGAGCCTTGGGGCTTCTCCCGCGAGCAGGCGGTGTGACCCGAGGTGCGGGCACCGAGCCGCGCGGGCACCGGCTCGGGCGTCCGCCTCGGTTCTCCGTCAGCGCGGCCGCCCAGTGCCCAGGTAGGGGGCTTCGCGGCTCTGGCCAGTCTGTTCAGGGGTGAGAGGGAGCAGCGGAGGGACGAGTGTCTCCGCTCTTGGGCACGCTCTGGTGCCAGGGTCGCTGGGTCCCTGGGATGCGGCTAGCGCTGGGCTGTTAGGGAGTTTTCCTGGGACTCGGAGAAATGGAGGGAAGAGGGGGTCAGCCTTTGCACCCAGAATGGCTTTGAACACCTGCAAGCTCTTTTTTCCAGTCCAGTTGCATTTTAGCCAAGGGATGGGAAACGAAATTATTCAGCTAACTCGTTCCAGCCACTTCCAAACAAAAATCAAATGTCAAACCAAATATTCCCATTTTTTGAGAAAGACTGTGGGCTTTGGGACTGTGGCAGGAGGACGGCATACTTGAAATGTTTCAGACCCGAGAGGGTAAGTGGAGTTCTACCGGAGACGCACAGGCGGATGGGGAGAATTCAGTGGCCCACTGCGGGGAAAAATCCTTGATCCTTACTCCTATTTTAATAGCCACCAACATCGTTAGTGCCTGCGGATTGCCACACTGGGTGGGTTTAGAATCTGGGGCAACGGAGGATGAACGTTACATTGAGAGTTATTTGCAAGACGCCTTTGGGTTGTCTGTAAGTGACCTTTTGGGTGATAGTATGGAGGGTCGGCGACAAGAGGTACCGGTTTGTACAGGAAAAAGAAGACGGGGGCGGAACCTGTGGTTGCAGGTTAAATGATTAGAGCAGCTTTTTGCGGAACGATTGACTGGCAGGAGTAAACTCACTAGTGTGCCCTCAATGTTAGTTTGGGAAGTAACTTCATCTTCCAGATGCTTTTTCCTAGGTTTCTGTCACCTCGCCTCCTGGAGCGAGCTGCTGCCCTTGGCGGGCGCGCAGAGGACCGCAGCTGCAGTGACAGGTTGGGAGCCCTGCAAGGAGAAGGCAGGGACAACGGGAGATGGAAGCGTTGGTAGGCAAAGATGCAAATGGTGAGTTGGGACCACCCATGGTTTAATGTTGACCCTAGTTGGGGCTAAACTTATGAAGATCCAGAGCCTAAAAAGGTGAGGGGCCAGGAAGGGGCAAATGCTTACAGTGAAGTAAAGGGCTCCCCCCCCCCCCCCCCATTGGGAACTGTGAACTTCTGCTGCAACCAGGAAGGCAAACTAATTCCTATCTCTTTGCAAGAATCAGTGTCTAGGTAAAATATTATGAAAATTAAAGACGTCAGAAGTGTTTGCAATTTTAATAATCATTCTGCTGTTGTGGAAAACAATGCAGGGGTTGGTGGAGTGAAATATGTGATGGAGATAAAACTTCTCTTTAATACAGGAAAATTTTGGGTTTAATTATGTTAGAGTGGGATACACTGTCGGTGTCACGAATGTAGTATTGAAAATACTTGTTAATTTTAAACACAACGAAAGACCATATACAGAGGCTAAAAACAATGAATACTAGATTTTGCCCAAGTTGACATTCTAAAAATGAAGTGTGAGGCAGTTACTTTGATACTTCAAAGGAAGGAAAAATAGTCTCAGGTGAATAATTATGGGGAAAGTTTTTGGTCTGAGACATTCAGGTAATTTCCCATATTTCCTATTTCACTTTGCCAGAATAGACCTGTTCTTAATTGAGTGCTTTATTTTATTATAATTGTTAAGTTGTGAGCAAATTCTCACCTTTTTATCAAAGTTATAGTAAGTAACTATTTAAAACCCCAGTTTGAATTTCCCAAATCAACTGCAGTGATTCTGTATTGTGCTAAGAACAATAGTTCTCTAACTGGTTGATGCCTCCACAGAGGCACTTAGTTAAAGGGTTATATGGTTAATATGAGCGTTGAAGATGAATTGGGAGTAATTATTTAAAAATTACAGCCTTTCATAAGGATAGAAAACAATCATTTCATAGTTTATAATAAACAGAGTGCAAATAACTTTAGCCACCTGCTTGGCTTCTTGATTTTGTAATCCTTTAATCTTCCTAGCAGTGCCACTGGTGTCCAGAAGTTTTACTGGCCCATGATTCTTTCTAGACAGAAGAACTCAATTTATTGCTACATCAGTATTAATCCAATCTCTCTGTCAGTTCTACTAACTTAGGTTCCATAAGAAAGTCAGGGTTACCTTTCTATCTTGGGTCCAGTGCCATTTTATAACCTCCGTATAATTGAACTCATTAATTACTAAGTTCCTTTTTATCTGGGCAAAAAAAAAAAAAAAAAGCAAATGTTTTTCCTATTACTCAAACTTTGCTTAAAACTTGGCCCTAGGCTTGGTGCCTGTAGCTCAGTAAGTAGGGTGCCAGCCACATACACTGAGGCTGGTGGGTTCAAGCCTGGTCTGGGCCTGCTGAACAATGACAACTGTAACTGAAAATAGCCGGGCTTATTGGTGGGCGCCTATAGTCTCAGCTACTTGGGAGGCTGAGGCAAGAGAATCGCTTAAGCCCAAGAGTTTGAGGTTGCTGTGAGCTGTAACGCCACAGCACTCTACTGAGGGCAACATAGTGATACTCTGTCTAAAAAAAACAACAAAACCAAACAAAAAAACTTGGCCCTAAACTTGGGAGAATTAAGGTTGCTCATATTCACTCCTTGAATTTACTGCTGTTGGTCTCCTGCCCTGTCCTTGCTTTGTTAGAGACTCTTCCTTTGGAACTTTGACACCTGTATATGAGCTGCCTTTTTTTACTTATTTATTCAATCAACATTTTTCCATGACCCTGCATAGACAGATCTCCCAAATTAGAACTACTTTGAAACTCACATTTTTTGGCTACCTGTATACATTTTTAGCTTAGATTGAATACTTGGACACCCACAATGGTCTAAGTTCCAGCTTTCTACGTGTGGGATACTCCATCCAATGACCTCTTCCTTGTTCTAACAGATGCTATGCCAAGTCTATTTTTAAGGATTGTGTACATATGAGCTAGATATTAAAGCATTTAAAAAGTCAGGACTATTTAAAATGACTGCTCATTACGTAAGTGTAACTTGATTATAGAAGATTTTTGCATTTTATTTTCGATTAAAGGTTTTTAGTGACTCTTAAGTGATGTTAGAAGCCATGTTGAATTTCTTATAAGAAAATGAGCTATAATTCTGTTATTCAATGTTCATATTTTATTTCAAATGCTATTATTTCATTACTGTTTCTGAATTTCAACTGCTCAAAATGTCTTCAAATCTTATAAGGATGATCTTGATCATTGCACCAATTTCCAAACTTGAAAGTAAGTGGATCTACAGTTCTACTCGGCAAGATGACCATTTTGAATGGTTTGAATGAGAATGACATCACACTCACACCTGCAAAATCTAAAATGTCTAATAAAGCAGATTCCTATGTCTGAACTTCAATTTTAGGGCACAGCTGTAGATGCAGAACTGATGCCATCTGGTGTGATTCTACAGAATAAGAGAGAAAATTTACCCAGAGTGTGCCATGCACTGGCTTTTCTGGGAATGACAAGGTGCCAGGATTTGTTTTTGGTTCACTTGCAGGGGTGGAAACTTGGAACTAGGTGAGTAAAAAATATGCAATATCCTATTTTTAGCTTGACATTCCATGTTTCCCATTTTGTCTATAGTTTTGAAATAAGTGCAATAGAGTTAAATTTTAAATAGCTAAAATTTTAGAGATTGTAAATGGTTAAACAATTTTAGATAGTGGGGAATACTTAATTTTTTTAAGTCATATTTACTCATCTAGGGGTTTTTAGAATGCTGAAGATAATGAATGTAGTACATAGAAAGTATCTACAGAGTATTGTACTTAAAAATTTATAGCTACTCTGAGATATTTGTGCATATTTTGACTAATAAACCACGATGAACACTCTAGGGTCATTAGAATATTTCTGTCAGATGTCTATGTCACTTGCAGGGGAAAGTTAGGAATTTAATTGTAGATCTTTGATACAGCCTTTTTTTTATGTTTGAATCAGTGAAATAAATTTCTTAATTCTCCATTTTTATTTTGTCTACAGAAAATAATAAAGTGATAGGTTAGTAAAGATCTGATCTGATTAGTTGTCTGAGTAGTGAGTATCTTCCCACACAGGAAGTTAGGTAATCGGAAGGCAGACCTATGTTTGGACCAGTAATCAGAACCCAATTGGCACTTGGAAATAGCTTCCTGATGGATTAAGGTTAAAAAACCCTCTTATTTTCCTTAGTAGCAGCTTCTCAGCTTGATCATTTCTGCCATTCTTGGTCTGTAGACACATCCTGAGGACACAAATGGGTTCACATTAAAAACTTTATATTCAATCTTTGTTTTTTTAGTACGATTCTGAAGTTAGTTGGATTTATTGAGTAGATATAGAATCTTTAGGCAAGACATTTTTGACTTTCAGTTGGAAATATCATTTCCCTATTGGGAGTCAAGATGGATTGCTAACTTGATAATAGAATAAGAAGTTACTGGTCTGACTAGTCGCTTTAAACAAATGGGAGGTTTTGTTCTTTTCTCATGTAACAAGAAGGCTTGAGGCTTGTGCTGGTTAAGCAATTTATAGGCGTCAGGCTGAATGGAGGTGGCTGCTGAGGTTCCTTTGGCTTCTTCCTCTAGGTTCCAGGATGGTCCCTGTAGCTGCCTACAAGAAGAAGGAGGAAACCCAGAGGGAAAAGAAGGCATGCCAGTCTGAATCTCTATCCTTTTCAAGAGCTTTCTCAGTAGCCTGAAAACTTTTGCTTACATCTCATTGGCCACAACTGTGTCATTGGCTACTGCTATCTGCAAGATTGCTTGAGAAACGTAGTTTATGTAGCTAGACATATAACAAAAATCAACAAAATCAATGCCTTCAACAAAAATCTATGTTCTCTTCATATGAACAAGATGGTTGTGGATCTTGGGTGGACAACTAGTAGTTTATTCCCTAGTTATAAAACACAGTTGTAAAGGGATGTAATATTTGAAAAAGATGAAAATTGTAGCCCTTTCACAACTGGAAAAACTCCAAGCAACACTTCAAACAGTCTGCTTATTTCATATCAGGATTTTCTAGAGGAGGCCTGTGGGGACCTGCGCACTTCCTTGGTGGGCATAATCTCGTTGTGAAGGGTTTGTATAGGGAAAAGAATGTTCTACTTTGATGCTTCCTTATAAAAAAAAAAAAAAAAAAAAAAAGGCCATCTCTTTTATGCATGGAGGAGAGTAATCTATGCAAAGAAGAGTGATCATACTCCCTCTGTGACTCCACCACCAATCTAGGAATATCCTGGGAGAAGAGCTGCCTCTTAGAACTGCTTCCATCAGCAGCCTACATTCTGGCTAAGCAAAGGGAGAAGAAACACTTCCCACATCCAGGGCTGTCCAAAAGAACTTTGTGTGATGACAGAAATGTTCTATATCTGTGGTGTCCAGTATGGTAACCACCAGCCTCCTGTGGCTAGTGAACACTTGAAATGTGGCTAGTGTGCCTGAGAAAGTAAAATTTAGATTTTATTTAATCATAGTTCATTTAGATAGCCACAAGGGTCTGGTGGCCATCGTACCGGACAATATAGTATACATTCCTCTCTTGCTTGTGTTTTACAACCTACTGGGAGAGATGTGGATCTGTCATGAGCTTGTTTCCCCATGGTCTTTACTATTCCACCTTGCCATCAAACTTGTCTCCCAGAGGAAAAGAAACTAATTTTCTTTTGAAAGTATTTTGAAACTAATTTAAGATGTTAACTTGACATCTGTATATTGCACGTATTCTTGTAGTGAATGGAATGGTCTCCTGGAAACTGGTTCTGTGGTTGATTTTAGTGATAATGGACAATGAAAAAATGGCTTTGTTGGTCCACTTAACCTTCCTAGTGACTATTGTGTGTTCCTAGTCAGGATTCAGCTCCAATTTATCCTATGTTATTTTATTTTTGTAATAATGTGGCTACTAAATGATTATCCGGTGTATGTTTTTTAGTGGTTTATATTTTTAAAAGGCTGTGAAATAAAAGTAAATTATATGTAACTCAGTTTTTTTTTATGTGATTTTTTTTTGGTGAATTATTATTACCCAAACTTTAAGAGTTAATCAGGATGAGATTAATAGGTAGAAATATTTATTTTTATATTACATTTCCTTTTTAATGGGCACATCTATATGCTAATTAATGTTAAATTTTTGAACTATTAAACGATTCTTCCATTTATATTCAGAGTTTCAGTAAAGTAAGAAGGGTTTAGCGTTATTGGATTTAATTCTTTTCTCAGGTATCTGGTTTTGTCCCTGAGCCTCACTTGGACCTTGCTTCTCCACAAGTGCCTGTTTTGGGTTTTTTTACTTATTATTGATTTGTGGAAATTCTTGATATTTCTTGACATTGCCCCATTATTAGATATGTGCTTTGCAAACATTTTCTCTCAGTTTGTGCCTAGTCTATTCATTTTCTTAACAGTGTCTTTAAAAGATGTATTTTTAACTTTGAAGTGTAATTTATTTGCCTTTTTCTTTAATGTTTATTGCTTTCTGTGGTCTAAAAGACTTTTGCCTACCCCTTAAGTCACCAAATATATTCTCCTATATATTTTTTTAAACTAAAAACTTCACAGTTTTTACTTCTGCTGGGTCCATGATCATCTTGAACTTGTTTTTGCGTATGGTGTGAGGAGAGGATTGAGGCTCCTTTTTTTACACCCAGATAAACAGGATTTTAAAAATATCCATATATTCTTTTTATTTTATTTTATTTTAATTTATTTTGTTTATTTATTTATTTTGCAGTTTTTGTCTGGGGCTGGGTTTGAACCCACTACCTCCAGCATATGGGGCCGGTGCCCTACTCTGTTGAGCCACAGGCTCTGCCCTAAAAATATGCATATTATTTTTTAATTGATTGAAAAGACTTGCCTTTCTCCACTGGATTAGTATGGCATCTTCACCAAAATCAAACGACTATCAGTGTGGGTGTGTTTTGGATTCTCTGTTCTGTTGCACAGGACGTCCTGATGCTGTTCCTACGTTACCTTGATTACTGTAAGTTTTATAGCATCTTGGTATCCACTTGTAAAACGTAAGGGGTCTGAACTTTATTAATAAACTATTAGTTAAAGGCTGAGTCCATACACACTAACAGGATTGAGTAATTTTTGTTGAAAATGGTTAAAATTCAACAAGAAAACCCCATCCAACACCATGCTGTCTTTATTCCTGTTCCTAGTGCCACCCAGAAGATGACTCCAGATCTGGGGTAGCTCTTGGTCAAGACCATCAGGACAAATGTCCTCTTTTCTGTTATTACAATCAAGAGTAAACTATACTTTTTAAAGGGAAATTTACTAGAAGGCTGAAGTGATAATAAAACAAAACAAGGCACAAGACTCATGAGTTCCAGCTTCTTTACCGTTAACATGGGTCTAGCCGCAGATTGGACTGCCTGGCTCAGTAGCCGAGTGCTGTCCATTTTGCCTTTTTCCTCTCATCTTGGCAGGCTCTGACTTTTGAGTGGTTGGATACTGAATTGTGCTTTTTATAAATGTATCTGGAGGTGGTTCGATGGACACTAAGTTACATCTGAAGCCCCATTTTTATTTGAACACAGTTTCCTGGACACCCTGCTTCTTGTCCTTTACGCATCTCAACTTGGAACTCATTGCAAGGTTTTGACCCATAGAGGAAAAGTGAGAGGTCTCCTCCATGTCACATGACTATATCCGTGTCACACGACTATAATCGCATTCTCCCCCTCGGAGCTAACAGGTGGTACCAGCTTGGTGTATATCTTTTGAAATGATTTTCTGGGCATTTGCCACACATAGTTATACCGTCACTTTTATTCACATTTGCGTATATGTACACCAAAAGTTTTTTTCCTTTTTATACAGATGGCATCAGATTACAAACATTGTGCTAGATACTTTCTTCTCTAATATGTTATGGCAGGTTGTATTTTCCAGAAAATGGTCACAGCAGTGTCCTCCCCCCCCACCCCATAGTCTTACAATGTGACCTTGACATCCTGACATTGAGAGACAGAGTCTAGTCCCCTCCCCTTGCTCTGGGCAGTATTGGTGATAACAGAATGTAGCAGAAGTGACCCTGGATGACTTATGAGGCTCCATGAGGAAAGGCAATGCATTTTCTCCCTTGTTGGGTGGATTACTCACTTGTGAAGCCCTGAGTCACCACGTAAGACTGGAATATCCTGAAGTCATTGTCACTCTCTGAGGAAGCCCAGGCAGAGGGGAGGCCCCCTGTGAGTGCTCTAGTAGAGAGCCCCAGCTGAGGTCCCAGCCGCAGATTCCAACATGGACATAGTCAATAGCTCTTCCTAGATGAGGGCCCAGACACTGTGGGGCAGAGACAAGCCAGTCTCACTCTGCTCTGTCTGATCCTGGTTGTTGTTTCAGCTCACTAACATATGAATGAATAAGTTTGTTATAGCAATAGTGACTGGAACACAGATCTTAAAGAGTTGTAGTGAAAACAATCATTATTTAAAATTATTGTATGGTACACTCATCAATTTATTTAAAAAGTACAATGAACTTATTGCCCATTTTTCTATAGGTTGCATTTATAGAAGTATGATTGCTGGGCTAACTGATTTAGAAATCACAAGAATTGGGCGAAATGGACAGTCTCTATCCTAAATGACTGTGTCAGTATATGAGGGCTATCCAGAAAGTATCCAGCAATGTAACATGAAAAATAGACACATATATGGCTGGGTATTTTATAGACAGCTTTTGTGTATTCATCCATTTTCCCTACACCTATTTGACATATGAGTCTTTAAAAAATTTGTCATTTCTTAAAGAAAGACACAGAAAAAACCTTAGTTGTTTGATCTGAAAAATCATGAGGAAGTTCGATACTCTTGTTTTATATTTATTGATCATTTATGTTTTCTCTAATTCTTTATTTATATCCTTTTTATAACTTACCTATTTTTCTAGTAGGTTGCTTATTTCTTTATAAGTAATTTATATATAATGACTATATATGTAATGTGTAGATACATATAATGAATATATGAATGACTATATATATAAAATCACTAAATGTGTGTGCATACATGCATATAATTCATTAATTTTTTGTTAGTTGAAAGTTGAAACTTTACCTGGTCAGGTGTCTGTGTTTTTATTTTATCATACTGGAGTTTAAAATTATACATAGTATATATACGCTGTTTAGTACCATAACTATATTCTGTGGTAGGGCAATTATTCAACCTCATTTGAACTTCATTTTCAAATTTTCTTATTCTTGTGGAGTCTGTATATATTTCACACAAAAAGTTAAGAATATGTTTTTTACCGGGCATGGTGGCTCATGCCTGTAATCCCAGCATTGTGGGAGGCCGAGGCAGGTGAATCACCTGAACTCAGGAGTTGGAGACCAGCCTGAGTAAAAGCGAGACCCTGTTTCTAAAAAAAAAAATAGCCAGGCGTTGTGTCAGGGGCCTGTAGTCCCAGCTACTTAGGAGGCTAAGGCAAGAGAATCATTTGAGCCCAAGAGTTTGAGGTTGCTGAGAGCTAATGATGCCATGGTACTCTACCAATGGTGACAAAGTGAGACTCTGGCTCAAAAAAAAAAAAAAGAATAAATTTGTCTTTTTTCATTAAATAAAACTAGTTTGGATTTTGGTTGGGATTGTATTGAATTTGTACGTTGATTTGGAGGAAGAATTGACATTTTCTTTGGTCTTTTAGTGATAGCTTAGATTGTTTATCTTACATGGGCAATCTTAATCTTAGTTTATGCTTAAGTATGTTATAGTTTTTGTTGATACAGGAAATATTTAGTGGTTATTGCTTATATAAGAAAAGAATTAGTTTTTATACATTCATGTTATATTTAGCCCCTTATTAAACTTCTGTTCATTGTAATAAATTCTCTAGGTAGTTAATCATTTTGTACAAACAGGTAAGTATCTTTCCAAACTGTATTTATGCAATTTATTTCTTTTATTTCATATCACAGTGATCAGAACACTGGTGCGATGTTGAATATTACTGATGGCAATAGGCATTCTTGGTTGTTTTTTTTTTTTTTCTTATTTCTAATTTTAATGGTTAAACTTCTAATACTTAGCCTTAGGTACAACATTTGCTACAGGTTCAGGTTCAGGTTCAGATTTTTTTTTTTTTTTTTTGAGACAGAATCTCACTCCATTGCCCAGGCTTGAGTGCTATGGGATCAGCCTAGCTCACAGCCAACTCAAACTCCTGAGTTCTAGCCATCCTTCTGCCTCAGCCTCCTCTGTAACTGAGACTTCAGGTGCCCACCACCACACCCAGCTAACTTTTCTATTTTTGGTAGAGATGGGATCTTGCTCTTGCTCAGACTGGTCTTGCTCTCCCAAGTGCAAGTGATCCTCCTGCCTTGGCCTCCTGCAGTGCTAGGATTACAGGTGTGAGCCACCGTGCCCTGTCTCTTTTCATTCTTTAGGTGGAAATGCTTATTGATTTCTTTTGTAATCTGTTTCCTATTACTCAATAATATGTTGTGGACAGCTTTCCAAATCCAGAAGCATTGAGCTAGATAATTAAAATTATCTGCATAATATTTCATTGAATATTTGTATACTAGAATCTACTTACCTAATCTTCTTGTGAAAGGTTTTCCATCTGTATCTATATCTAATCTACACTGCTTTCAATCTCTTTTTTGCAAACAGTTTTTTACATTTATTTGATTTCTGGCAGTTGGATAGCTTTGGTCAAAGGTAATGGTGGTATCAAACTTTATTCTACACTTTGTTACAGATTGTTCAGGGCTGAAAGGATATATCCCTTTACACTTCCATCAACAGGGTATGTGTGCCTTTCCTTCTATCCTTGCCAATTCTGAACTTCGAGGATTTTCCACCTATAAATTTTTTTATTTAAATTTTTTTATGTGACCTTTGTAGATAAGTATCATCTGTAAATTTGATAGGTAAAAATGTGATAATTTATTGCTTTTAATGGTATTCATTTTATTATTAGTTTGAGCATCAATCATTTCTCTTTCTTCTTTTATGAGTTGCCTATTTATATCTTGCCCATTTTTCTATTGGGATATTATTTAATTCCTTCTTTTTTTATTGTTGTTGATATTTTCTTGCCTTGGATGTGAGGGTGATCTGGCTGTGACATCTGTCACCCCATTGATCTCCAGGGTTGATATTTTCTTGCCTTGCCTTAGAGAGTGTTATTTGTAAATAGGAACATAATGAGATTACATCTTCATCCATTTCCTAATTCCCAGTCTCTATTCCTTTAACATGGATATCAGATTCTTTTTTTTTTTTTTTTTTTTTTTGCAGTTTTTGACAGGGGCCAGGTTTGAACCACCACCTCCGGTATATGGGGCCGGCGCCCTACTCCTTGAGCCACAGGCGCTGCCCGGATATCAGATTCTTATGTATCTTTCTAGATTTACTATATATACATGTATGTTTTTTCAAAATACATATTCATGCATATGTATTTATCTTTTTATGTAAGAAAAGGGAAACTACATGTATATTATTTTGTAGCTTGTTTTAAAAAATTGATAATTATTCTCTACTCAACAAATCTTTCTTGAAGCCCTACTGTGTGCCAGGTACAACCCCAGTTGCTTATGCTACATTAATGAACAACAAAAAATGACACCAACTCCTTCCTTCATGAGTTCACTTACATTCTGTAAATATGGCTGCCTCTTTTAAATTGCTCTTTAGTATTCCATGTGTAAAAGAAGTGTAATTTACTTAACTAATTCTTTCTTAATGCATATTTATTTGTAGGCTTTTTCTACCATTGACAATAGTATATAACCTTTTGACATAAAGTTTTGATCAATATGTGCATGTATTTATAAGACAAAATACTAGCTGTAGAATTTCTGGGTACATGCATTTTATAAAAATTTATTATAGAAACTTGAAACATACAGAAGTAGAAGGAATGTTGCTTCAAATTTATTCTCATTTAAAAATTTTATATATTTTTTATTTGTTCTTTAATATAGTTTATAATGTGGAGGGGGCAGTTGTAGGGTTATAGAAATATTCAGTGGAAAATAGAGTTCCCACATACCCCTCTCCCTGACCACATATAGTTTACCCTATAATTATTAAAATTTTATATTAGTATATATTACACTTGTTATAACTGATGAGACAAATAGATACATTATTAATAACTAACGTTTACACAGTTTACATTAGGTTCAGTTTTGGTGTACATTCTAACAAATGTATTATGTATCCACCATTACTGTATCATACAGAACAGTTTCAGGGCCTTAAGTTTCAACCATTCTCCAGCTACTTGTCTCTCTTCTCCTTTCTCCAATCCCCTGGCACTCACTGACCTTTTTAGCCTCCACAGTTTTGCCTATACCTGAGTGTCAAATATATGGAACTAAATAGTAAGCCAACCATTCTGATTGGCTTCTTTCAATTAGCAATGTGCACCATGTCTTTTAGTGGCTTGATAGCATATTTCTTTTTATCTCTGAGTAATATTCCATTGTATAGGTGGACCACACAATTTCTTATTCGTTTACCTATTGAAGGACATTTTGGTTGATTCCAAGTTTTGGCAATTATGAATAAATCTGCCAAAACTTTCTCATGTAAGTTTTTGTGTGGACATAAGTTTTCTACCCATTTGGGTAAATACCAAGGACTATGCTTGCTGGATCATAGGGTAACACTATGTTTAGTTTTGTAAGAACTGCCAAACTATCTCCTAAAATGTCTGTATGATTTTGCATTTGCACCAGCAATGAATGAGAGGTCTGGCTCAACAGCCTTGATGTTATCAGTGTTTTGGATTTTAGCCATTCTACTGAATCTGGAATGATTTTATTGTTGTTTTCTTCTTTTTTCCTTATTGTTTTAATTTACAGTTCCCTAGTGACATTTCATGCTGAACGTTTTTTCATATGCTTATTTGTCGTGTGTATATCTTCTTTGGTGGGATTCCTCTTTTTTAAAAACTGGATTTTTATTGTGGATTTTAAGAGTTCATTGAACTTTTTTTTTTTTTTTTTTTTTGCAGTTTTTGGCTGGGACCGGGTTTGAACCCGCCACCTCGGGTAAATGGGGCTGGCGCCCTACTCCTTGAGCCACAGGTGCCGCCCAAGAGTTCATTGAATATTTTTAATGTCAGTTTTTCATCAGATAGATATTTTACAAATATTTTCTCTCAACTATGGCTTATCTTTTTATTCTCTTCATAGTGTCTTTTGCTGAGAAGTTTTTAATTTCAGTGAAGTCCAACTTATCAAATTTTTTCTCTCATGGATAATGATTTTGGTATTGTATCTGAAAGTCACTGCCAAATCCAAGATCACCTAGATTTTCTCCTAAGTTATCTTCCAGGGGTTTTATAGTTTTGCATTGTACATTTACATCTGTCATCTGTTTTAAGCTAGTTTGTGTGAAAAGTCCTGTTGAGATTCATTTTTTGCATGCGGATGTACAGCTGTTCCAGTATTGCTTATTGAAAAGATTTTTTTTTTTTTTATTTTGGGTTAATATGAGTATACATACAATTAGGTTAAATTATTTGCATTTTTAAGGTAAAGTCCAAAGTCTGAGTTGTGGTTGAGTTCTACACGCAGGGAGTGTGCCATATACCCCTACGTTGTACATGACAGGTGGAAACTTACTGAGCCCCCTTGCTGTTCCTCCCATCTTTAATTGATTGTGTTTTTCTCTCATGTGGGTCTGTAGTTGTTGATCTACTATTTTCAGATTAGTAATGAATACATGAGATACTTGCTTTTCCATTTTTGAGAAAAAGAATGGAACAAATGCAACAAAAATAAATAAATGGGACCTGATCAAGTTAAAAAGTTTCTGCACAGCTAAGGACACAATCTACAAAGCACATAGATAATCTTCAGAATGGGAGAAGATACTCACATGTTACAAATCAGACAAAGGGCTGGTGATTAGAATCTACAAAGAACTCCATCCCTAGGACTTGGGAGGGGCCTGCGCTTGGAACACACACGTAAGGTTCAATGTTGTTGATAAAAGGCAGAATGGATGCTGGAAGGCCAATGACAAGCAAATCAACAAGAAAAGACTGATTTTTGAAAATAAAATAAAATTTGTCATTAGAAGGCGAATCCTCATCTCTCTGTATTTCATAGACCAGCTTATTAAATTTTTCTGTATTTAGTTCTTTTGCTCAATAGAAATAGAATATTAACATATTTTGAACCAAATAAATTATCAAGCCCTTTCTGGTTTAGATTACTGGTCCTGCCAACTTCCCTATTACCTGTGGTTTCAAGTAAGAGAAATTAAAACCTAAATTGGTTTAAGCAAAGAGAATTTGTTGAATTAGTAACTAAACAACCCAAGGATGGATTCAGTCAAGGTACATAGAGACAGATTCAAAACTGTATCAGAAATCCAGTTTTTTATTTCATTTTTTACCTCCATTTTTTGGTATTTAACAATCATATTTATTAAACACCTACTTTGTTCCAGGACATTATTATGTTGATGCTGAGGAAGCAGTAGAAACCAGGCAGGTAAGGTCCTTGCTTTTCCTGAGTTTACATTCTAGTCCAAGTCTTCCATTCATTCTGACTGGCTTAGATCATGTGCTTACCCTTGAAACCATCACTTGACCAGCAGGATTCGGTGTGCTAATGAGGATCAGGTCTGGTCCTCCGTCCCTAGGACTTGGGAGGGGCCTGCACTTGGAACACACAGGTAAGGTTCAATGTTGTTGAGACAAGGCAGAGTGGATGCTGGAAGGCCAATGACGAACTTTCCCTTCAATTAATTTCTTTGAGGTAGCTGACTGGAGAAAATTCCGCAAGAAAGTGTTTCTTTAATGGTGGTTGTCAAGGAGTTAGGATGCATTAGATCACCTGGTGAGCTCTTAACAACATACATATTCCCTACGAAACAGACTTGACTTTATTCAGAATGGTACATCTGAGACACTACCTTGCCAATGAATAGAAAGCTGCAGTTACTGGAAGACTCCTTAACAGCCTAATGTGCTGGGGAATGCCCATCCCTGTCTGCCTTCCTCCTTCCTGCTTCCTGAAACGGCCTCACCTCCAGCAGCGCTTTTGGAACATTAGTCCACTGTTGCAATGGAGACTTGTGCTGAGAATAGCGATTAGAGAGGCAGAAAGAGCCCAGTCTCTGATGACCATGGAGCAACAATATCTGCTTTGGACCACTTCTTTCTGAACTTCTGTTTGAAGTTGCCATTGTTTTTACTCTTATGATGTATGCAGTTGGATTTAATTCTACTTGCTTCACCTCTTCACCTGCATATTCTGGTATGTTTGAGGCTGAGGGTGAAAAACATGTTGAAAATGCTTCCTAAATGAGTTTGATGTGGCCTTGTCCTAGTTGTTTGAGGACCATCATCCCAATTATCTACAGTTTTGGCTTTTCAGGATCAGTGATAACAATAGACACAATCATGATCATTCAATTACCCTTTTTCTTTTCTTTTATGATGCACCAGGATGTGGCTACAGATTTGAGGGAGGGGTTCAGATAGGGGTTGACAAAGGGTCCTCCCACTGCTGCTTAAAAATGAAAAGCTTCTCTTTGTGGACCAAATTGCCTTGTTTGGCTGAGTTGGGGGAGAATATGGTTTAAAAGGCATCTAATTTCTTCCTTCTTTCCTTCCCTCCCTCCCTTCCTCTTTCTTAACACAGTTCCACAAAGGTAAGAGTTGTTTCATTATTACAAAAAACAGAAATAAGAATCTTTTATGGGCTGAACCTTAAATGAACCTTAACCTTTGAAGGACCTGAATCTGTGTCCTTCAAATTCATATGTTGAAGTCTTAATCCTTAGTACTTCAGAATGTCTTTGGAGATAGGACCTTTAAAGAGATAATTAAGGTTAAATGAAGTCAGGAAGGTTGATACTAATTCAATATGACTGGTATCCTTATAACAAAAAGAGGTTAAGACACAAATATGTGCAGAGGAAAGACCATGTATAGAAGGTGGCTGTATTAGGGTTCTCCAGAGAAAATAGAACTCTCTATGTGTGTATATATACACATTTATACGTATGTTATATGTGTATGCACATATATGTGTGTGGTGCATGTGTATCTATAAAGGAGATTTATTGTGAGGAAGTGGCTCACAAGGTTTATGAGGCTGAAAAGTCCCACAATCTGCTGTCTGTAAACTGTCTGTCTGGAGACCCATGGAAGCTGATGGTAGTTCAAGTCCAAAGGCCTGAGAGCCAGGGGGCGGGTGGTGCAAATCCTAGTCCAAGGGTAGGGGACGATGAGATGAGATATCCCAGCTCAAACAGTGGGGCAGGAAAAAAGGGGCAAGTTTGTCTTTTACTCCACGTTTTCTTCTGTTCAGGTCCTCAGTGATTTGGAAGATGCCCACCCACGACTCTGGGGAGGGTTATCTGCGTTAGTCACCGATTGCAATGCAAATCTTCTGGAAACAGAAGGCAATAACTGTAAGAGATGTCTGGGAATGCAAATTGGGCAATATCACAAAATCGTCTTTTAAAAATGTTTTTCCTTTGATGTTTCAATATGAGATTTTAAATACTGCATTATTTGATTATCTAGCCATTTCAGTTTTTGTTGTCCTTCTATGTTATTCTAGTTGCTCTTATTTCTATTTCAGAGCCTTGTACCATAGATTTGAAAGTACTTAAAAAGTCAAAATTGTCCTCACAAATGTAAGGACAATTTTATTGATTTCATGATCATATCATTATCTTCCTAGGTTTTTTTTTTTTTTTTTTTTTTTTTGGTCTGAGCAGTATTATAAAGGGGATAAATTTCAAAGCAGAACAAATAAAAATATCAATTTTCTGTATCCCAAAGGTTAATATGTTTGGATACTTTAATAATCTCAGTAACATCTCTCTACTGCTTTGGATAGCATTTGCTCCTAAAGGTATCAATTTTATGTGGATCATAAATTTATTTCAGCTGCTTCCCAGTTTCTTAACAGGTGTGTGGTGTCTCCTTTGTTAAAATTCTAACAAAAGGGATACAAATTCAGAAGGCTTTGCTCTAACTCGGTATATATTTTTTTGTGTGTGTGTGGTTGTGCGTCTATATGTATGTGAATGGTTGTGCTTGTGTGGTTGTGAACAGTTGTGTGTGGGGGTATTTGAATATGTGTTTGTAGTTGTGTGTGTGTGCACACATGTGTATGCAGTGAGAGGTGAGGGCTGTGGTTAGCTGAATGGTACCTGCTCTAACTTTAGGTGATTTGATTCACAGATTTATAAAATACCACACTGGCCAAATAAAACACCACCGGAAACATGGCTTTATGCTTAGATTCTAAAATGTCTCAGTAGCACAAGGTTAAGTTGTCCTTTGTTTCAAATGAAAAATTTTTAAAAGTGCATCTTAGAAAATTGGCTTTCCCTAGGAGTTGATGTTAAATTTGGGCTGTGATTTTGCTGCTTAGCGTTTATGCCCTTCATAGGTCTATTTTTTTAAAATAGAGATGATTAGCCTGATGCTGCAGGGTTAGTTTGAGGATAAGATGAAAGAAAATATGTAAAAATATCTTGTCCAGTGCTTGAAATATGTTCTCAAGACATTTTTTTTTTATTACAAAATTAAAGGAGAAAGTTTTCACAAAGATTTTGCATATTCTCTTATATAGATAAGATTATAGATACCATCTCTATTTAGGTATCTTGGTTAAAACTGTTCAAAAGCCTGTGCTGTAGTCTGTGGTACCTCTGTAACAATTTTACTGCTTTCAGCCAAGGTTATAGTACAACTAAAAAAGGCAGCAGCCCAAAGGAAAGGTGAAGATCAAAACAGAACAGATTT